>SRHC01002576.1:10494-31804 GCA_004794325.1 Pomacea maculata | reverse complement strand
ATCCTATGCATTGATTTGTCGGTGTTTAATTAATTCATATTCTTTTTTCTCTTTTTTGTGTATCATTTATTCATTTTTATCACAAATGGTCACCATTTTGTACTTGCTATTGTATAATGTAAATGTCTCCTGGGTTTATTCCCAACGACACGAAATATGTTTTAATTACAACAAATGTAAATCTTCTCTGTACGTCATTTATGCCATGTTTGAAGTGAAACTGTGAAAAGTATGTGTGAACTGTGAAACATTTACATTAGGTTTCAAAAACATTTTTAAAACGTTTAAAAAACGTGTCCTTCGAAACATTTAAATTAGGTCTAAAAAACATTTTAAAAACGTTTTTAAAACATTTACATACGAATATTTATTAAATGTTATTAAAATGTTTTACAGAAAAATGTTTATAAAACGTTTTAAAAATATTTTTAAAATGTTTTACAAATGTTTGCAGAAAACGTTTTTAAAACATTAATTTGATGTGCATGATAAACATTTTTAAAACGTTTTCTGCAAACCTTTTTAAAATGTTTTATGTAAACATTTTAAAACGTTTTTAAAACGTTTTTAAAACGTTTGCATGCTATCTGGGCCTGACGTCACCTCGTTATATCATTGCTCACAGGCTGATATACAGCTAACATCGTCATATTCCTGTGTTGTCGCAGGGAACAGGAAATTAATTACTGACGATGTCATTCAAAGGTGCTATGTCTGTCATATGACTATCATGTGCGTGATTGTACAAATATAAAGTAGTATTAGGAGACTACTAAAATAGCTACTCAATTGATTTTACATCACAGCTATTCTAACACAAAATAAACACACGACTCTCTACACAGTCCTACTACATTCACAAAAGCAAGAAAATGATTACTTAGGAATAACGTGCAACACAAGAACATTTTGTGGTGGTATTTACTGACGAAGAGACACAATGATCTAACCCGATCATAAAGAAAGCTGTCTTTTTCTGAATCACACCTAAATTTAAAGAGAAAACAAGAAATGACTATAAGGTAGTATTTTTAAAGTTAACTCATCTGCATGAGTTGAATTCAAAGAGAAAAGATGCCATCCTTGGTAAAATAAAACAGACCAGAACACAATGTGCTGTAGCTGAATGTTCTCTTCGACACTCAGATTATTTCCCAAAAGTAATGGCTGAGAACGCCAGAGGATTTACTTTGTAAGAGAGTTCAGAGATATCATTATATATTATAATTATCTCTGCTTTGTTCAAACATGCCGGGCAAACTTCTTCCCCACACTTTACTCAAGAATTTGCTCAAAACATTTGAAAATGGATTGTTATCCAGCCACTTGCACAGTACAAACAAGTTTTGGACTTTCAGTAGAAATGATCTTTCTACAGCAGTGCCAGACTGTACAAATCACGAGCTGTTCAAACGATTGTTGGTAAACAGTTTAAACAAAGATCAAGCATCAGATATACAACATGGACACTTTCTACACCGTCTGGTCTACAGGTCACATCGTGACACAGTCACAAACACATCATCCGTTGTCTCTTTATTGTCACAACCTTCTTGTTGTTCCTAATCACCTCCAGTGGAACATAGGGCCGCAATCACAAACCTGTTGCTTTATTTTTAGCTGGAAAATGGAAAGGAAGGGAGGGAGAAAGGTGGGAAAGGAGAGTAATTTGTGTCTGTGCGCTGTCATGACATAGTCGAGGGTTCAAGCCTGAAGGGACGAAATATGAAAGGTTTTATTCGTGTAGTGGTTGTTCCCTTGACTGGGTCAGGAACGTGAAAGTCTCCTCCGTGAGTAAAACTCCTGACTAGACGTTGAGTAGACGTCTTGATCAGACGTTACAGGAACATTTACAAATTAAACCTGCTGAAGTGAGTCTGTGTCTATGTCAATTTTTATCCAAAAATGGTGGCTGATGTCCTTTGAATGTTGTAAATTAATGGTGGAATTTTTGTTTTGAGAGAGTGATTTATAGGGTTTTTTTCTGTATGAGGTAAATAGGTGAAAGCAGATTATTGGTTGAGGGTGAGGGGAATGCTTTCGTAAGTGAAATCTCGATTTTGGAGACTAGTAATTTCCTGTTGAAGGCTTATATTTTGAAAATTAAGCATAAAGCAAAAGCAGAAGCATAATAATAATATAGTATTTTGAGAACTATTATTTCAAATGGACTAAGCTGGACCATAAATAAAAAAGTAGCCCTCGTGTTGCTTCTTATGAGCAGTTACAGGTGATAATTATTGTCTGAGGTAGTTACTGTGTCACAGTGGGTTGAAAAGTTCATGATCCGCTATTTTTTATTATATTAGCAGTCTCCCTTTCCCAGTGATATTTTTACAAACTTGGTGCCCATACTGATTTTACATCAACTTAACGTTGAAGTAACACTTTAAAAAGTACTATGAATCGTAATATTAATGTAAAATTAACATGATTTTCAATGTTATTGTTTCTCTCGGCATGAAGAAATGTTTAAATTTACTACTTGGACTCTGGTTTTATCGGGGTTTACCAAAGTCTGACAAGGCAATGAGGTATAAGCTGTAGACAGAGTGACACCAAGGTAGGGAAGAAGGGTTTTTGTAGCTAAATGTGCACCAGGCGACTTCACAAAGTTTCAGTGTCAGTGTTAGTGTCACATTGTCAGGGCCACAGTGTGAGTGTTACCATGTTGGTGTCAAGTGTTAGCTAATAAGGTCGAAGTGATCGGGAAAAACAGTTTACTAGACACCCCACCCGGTACAATTATAAGCTACCCTATAGTCGTCTAGTAACTTTTCCTTTATTAGTCTGGCTAATGGATGATTGCCACGTAGGCATATTGTCACTAACTAGATAATCAAAGTGCACAGAGACTTAGTAACAACAAGGTGTAAGTGAACATCAATATTGTGACAACAAAATGTAAATGACTGCACAGTCCTAAAATAGCAAGAACACAAGGGCTGTAGTTGAGTTCTAGTCTTTGGTGACATTCAAGTATTTTCTAAGGACACAACTACCAGAAATAACAGCTAACTGACGTACCTCTAAATGTGACGAATAGAAGTGAAAAGATGGCGGAGTCGTAAGGTGCTGCACTTCCGCAAAGGACGTTTACTTTATCGGGGTTTTCCGAAGCAAACAATTTTACGACGATTTGTAGATGTGGAAGATTAACCAAACTGCAACTAATCAACAGTGAGTAAAAATTAATAACTTGTAATGTGTGGGACTATTAGTGCAAGATATTTTGTGCGAATTTTAGAGCAAGAGATAATTGACTACACAATACAGACTTCGGTGTGAATGTGTCCATTGTCCCTATAAAGACATTCTCCCTAGGTTTTATTTTTTAGACGCTGTTAGTTAATGAACCCTACTATCTGTCATTCTCTCATGCTCACAAACAAGCACACACACGCACACACGTGCAAACGCGCATCTGAACTGAGCCATCACCTATAGAACTAATACAACATTCAGTGGAATGAGATAACATACACTATGGTGTCTCCAATATTTTCTAGTCTCTGTTTGCATGGAGAGGGCTAGCTGACAAGCAATATAACAAGCTTCACCCCGGTAATATCCGAAGCTGAGTCATTCCAAACATGACTTTTCTTTCCTGCTGTTAACAACCGCTTGCCGGGCTGATGGTTAATGAAGGAAATCTCAGGGGTGAACAGTCTTCATAATGTGAAAAACAACTTGGGTTGTTTTGGTGAGCATTTTTACCTGTAATTAGTCCATGGTGTATGTGGTTTTAACCTTTTTGTGTTGGCCTAGAAAGAACTGGCTGTGTATGCTAACTGTTTAAGATTTCAGTATGCTGTAATGTGTGACTACATTGGACATCATCAAGACATCTTTACCTGTTTATTTATAAATGACTCACAGGTTGTATATAGGGGAAACGACCACAAACATAGCAAAGGAGTACAGTTTTCCCATTTGTTTTTTGTTATTGTGCTTATATTTTTTAATGCTAATGACACTGTCATACGTGCAGAAACAGCCAAGGATACCCCTAAATCGATCAGTGTTTTAAGAGTTTGTTGCCAAAAACTTGATAACTCAGTTAAAATGGCGCAAGATTTACAAAATATAATGGTTTCGTATGTCAGTATTTTGACGTGTTTGTCATTAGGTTTCGACTAAGCAAGCGAAAAAAAAAACAAACAAAAGCAAAAGCAACAACGCTGGTTTCCCCTGACCTCACACTGCTTCGGTAAACTTTTACAATATTCAAATACCTGCCCAGTTACATTTCAAGACTCTTTTGAATTCGATAAAACTTCTATCTGATACATTCCAGAAGTGCTTCTTTAAAGAAGAAGAGATCAGCTTGTGTAAATCATTCTCCTGATATCACTAACCTTGCTCTCCTTGGAGTCGTTACATTTAACTCTAGAGAGATCACTCTTTATTGAGTGCACAGAGTCTTTGTTCTTCCTTTTACACCTGTCTTACTATTTTGTGATATTGTTCAGCGCAGTGAGTTTGCCTTGGGCTGAAATATTGTGCTTTACTAATTCTCAGTTGTTGTTGTTGTTGTTGTTGTTGTTGTTGTTGTTGTTGTTATTATTATTATTATTATTATTATTGAAGTCACATTCTAATGTCATTGTGTCAGGAACTCTTGATTCTGAAAACAGGATAAAAGTTACCGGAGCTATTCTCGTTTTAGTCAGTTTCTCCAGGTTTTTTTTAATTGAGACCCGATAGTAATCTTTGCTCTGACACTAAAAACAATGATCATACGTTACTTTTACTGCCTGTTTATCAGTGCTCTATCTACTGTGAGTGTATCTGACGGTCCTCCACGCTGTTAAAGTGCAGTAAGCTTCCTTGTGTAAAGGAATAATGTACGTGGCCTCTGACATCATAAGACTCATAAGCTCTCAAAAATACATTTCTATACATAATAATAATAATGAGGATTGATATAGCGCCTTTTCAAAGATTTCCTCAGAGAGCTTTACATAAATCACACAGACTAAATCATCAACAACCATGCACTCACATTTGCATATAACAGCATACCCTCACTCATGCACAAAGTACATTTATGACACACGTTATACACGTTCATGTTTAGGAGATATTGATAACATTGACGATGTGCTCTTTAGCCTCCAATTCATTTAGCCACCAGCACGCACATCAAACACAAAATTGCAAAAAAAAAAACCCCACACAAATACACACGACAAACAGTTTTCTCTGACGCAAATCTCCACATGCACATACTTGGAGAGTAGTGAACACTTAGCAGACACTACTCGGCTCACGAGCCCCTACACCTGCTGTTCCCCAAAAACAAAACTCGAACAATAAAAAGACTCATCTAGGGGGAGTCCCAGTGTTATCCGTGCTATGCGTACTTCCACTATTCCAGTGTTGTTACCTCTCTCTCTACCATTCACTCTCACACGCGCACAACTTAGTTCTGGTGATAAAGCTGTTCTTGTTATTGTGGGTTCACAATGATAGTTGGGTGAAGACCAATAATTCAGTCGACAGTCTCGCACTCTGATGACCTTTCCTCGAAAGTGTTGCTCATCCTGTTCCTCATCCTTCCCACGCGACCTGCCAGCATCGTTAGAGAGGGACGACAAATGCCTTCTCAGAAACAGCTGGAAACCTTGGCTTGAAGGTCAGCGCAAGGAAAAGTAACAGTTTGAGAGTGAACGCCAGAGTCCAAGACAACATAAAACTAAATGGAGAAGAGATTGAGGACGTTGACAGTTTCAATCTTCAAGTCAAATGTGATCAAAACCCTACTTTACGGATCACAATCATGGAAGATGACCAAATCCATCAGTAACAGACTTGACGTCTTCCAAACCAGATGCCTCAGGCGCATGCGTAACATCTTTTGGCCAAACACCATCACCAACGAAGAACTCCACCGAAGAACTGAAACCGAGTCCATCACCACGCAGGTTCAACGAATGCGTAGGCGAAGGATTGGACATGTGCTCCGCCAGCAGACCTCTCCACAGTCGCCCTACGATGGACTCGAAAGGAAACTTGGAGAAGAACAGTGGAAAGGGAGATGAAAGGAAAGGGCTGGACATGGGGTCACCTAGAGCGGGTTTCAGCCGATCGACATCAGTGGCGGACTCTCGTTGAGGCCTTGTGTGCAACCTGATGCACGAAGAGGACAAGAAGAAGATGTATACACGTTGTGCTACTCACGCAGTTTCCTCAGCGATGACGTACAACGACCCTCCCCTCGCCCCCTGTGACAAGTCGTTGACGGCCTTCTCAAAGTCTTCATCGTAATTATGATCAAGGAGGTGAAGCTGACCGGGTGACACACCTGCTGACTGTTGTGTCTCTACTGTCTGCAGCAACAGGTGATACAACATGCTGCACGCTGCACGACTCTCACTCTAGGTACTGACAACGTAGACGTGGTGACCACACCGCAGCCACTGTGTGGCCATCAGCAGCAGCACCACAGTTTTACCTGTACCGGGCGGTCCGGTGACAAAGAGTGTGGGAGGCGCCGTGTGTAGCAGGTGAACTTGCTCCGGGAAGAGTGTGATTACAGCAGTATAGCACTCTCCTGTCCGCCACACGGCCTGACCCAGGGTCTTGACACTCACACGTGGAGGACATGTGCATGGCACACTCACTGTTGTCGCCGTACCGCAGAACCTAGTACAGTCACAAGAAGTAAAAAAATGAATTGTAAAATGATAATTTTGCGATTTGTTTCTTTACTTTTGTTTTGTGTCGCTTTAAGAAAAATAATCGCCAATGACGTTCAAGGCCCTACTACAATATTTTCTTTTTTTGGACAGATATAAACTGAAAGCAAACGACTTCAATAGTGTTTTTATTGAACGGTATTAGTGTTTAGAAATATCAAGTAAAAGAATTGTATAGGTTGCATTCTTATTAATTATTGTATAAACATAACCAATAACACGATGACAATATGCAGCTAAAATTTAGCTTTTTTGGAATTTCCTTCTTATATATGTGTCAGTGTGGCGAGTAGTGTTTCTTTTGTGTTCTGCTGTTTATTTTTTGGTACCAAAAGCTATAGTAAAAAATTAGAAAATCACCTGGATACCAGTGTCTTGTACACCCCAGGTGTCATGTGACTGTCAGGTCCAGCCCCAGCCACACGTCGCTGCCACCAGTGTCCGAGTTCCCTCAGCACGTGACTACTGACGTCACACGGGGTCTTGGGGTCAGACAACTGATCACAGCACAGACACAGACCAGGGATGTTGGAGGGATCTGTTGTTCCCAGACACTGACACAGGTCCTGTCGAACATTCTGTCATGATAAGACTTATCCCGTGAGGACACATCCGGGGTTTTATGTAGTAGTTTCTTTTTATGTTTTGTGCTGGCCGGTACCGACATTTTGTTCATGTTTAATAATTAGTTTCATTAAACTACAACACTGTTTAGTGTTGGTCCTCTGCAGGGATGCAGCACGATACAAATACACTCAGTCTAAAGAGAAATGATCTAAACATTTAGCTGACAAATTTCATATAGAGCAAACTGAAAGTAATTAATTTTAATGCTAATTTAGAAAAAATCAGTGTAAGATAATAGTTAATTAGACACGGGGGGCCCGTAACACATTATGATAAATGTAAAACATGACGTGTAAAGAGGGTCTGATGACAGCAGGGAGCACAGTAATGACCATCGGTAAAGAAGGTGTACATTACCTGTGATGCATGTTGAACAACTAAAACAGTTAGTATTGATCAGCCTTTGACAAATATATCCAAACCACCATCACAGCCATTGCATGTCGTTGTCACGGACCAGTCTATTAGGAACAGGGGGTTGTTGCCCCTGTCTTTTGTTTTTCAAAGATTATTGCCCTTACCAGTATCGGACAGTGTTTTTTGGTTGCGTCGTGTTTAGCGTCAGAACCCGACGTCATTTTATGACGCAATTTGAGAGGGACGTAAGCTGAAAATTATTTGGAAGAGAGCAGACGGCTGTGAGCAGTGAAGAGAGGCGGACTGAGAGTATGTGGTGCCAGCTTTGGGTCATGTGTTGATCCCCAGGAGTATATTTGTGGTGCCGACTTTGGATCATGTGTTGATTCCAGCAAATTTATTCTGAGTCGTCTGTTAGGTGTCTGCTGAGTCAGCACCTATTATTAGTAAGTATCGGAACGTGAATGTGGTTTCCGCTGAACGTTTGTGTGTGTGGATATTAGTCAAGTGTGGGCAAGACTACACCACTGTTGGACAAGGGGCAGAGAGGATTTTACCTAGACGTTGCAATTTTGGGTGTGAGTAACTAAGACTAACGAATTATTCAAAAACATACGACAGTTGGAAGTATATTGAAATGGACATGTGTATGTCGTCTTGGTGACATGAAGAGAACTGTTGGAGCAGCCTGTGCGCTGTAGTAGTTTCGGTAGTGAATAATATTTGACGTATATCTTATAATTTAGAACAGACAAGAGTGATAACTTGGGCGGTATGATAAATTGATTTGCTTGAAAGTCTTGTATTACAATTTATGTTGTTTTTATTGAATTTTCTTTTTTTGGTGTATAATAAATAACAGAACGTCTCAATCTGAAGTGATCTCGTGTCGTTATTCGTAAAGAATGCGCAAGTCCGACCACCGGTCGTGACAGCCCTCCTTGCTATCAGTGGTCTTCCATGAAGAGGACAAACTTTGCCGGAAGCCGTTTCTCTCTCGTGGCCCTATCATAGGACAGGACATCAATCATTGCCGGTTATCGCACACTGAAGTGAGATCATTGGCACAGCTTGCTTTGGTGTTATACACCGTTAGATAAGGGTTTTATTATTAAAAGATTACTAAAGTCTGAGTATTATGGATAATCAAATAAACAAATCATTAAAATCTCATCATGACACATCATTGCACCTGTCATCTGTTGAGACTCTCACAATGTGTGTTTGGGGGGTGGCGGGTGCGGGTGGGTTGATAAATAGTAAGAATGAGGAGATATCTTTTATTTGCCCGGTGAGCTCCCCATATCAGTAGAGAGGTAAACACTTTACTGAAGTAATAAAGCGACACAAGTATACAGATCATAACCTGTTCTAACCCTTATCTCACCCGTTTCCATGTGCAACAGTTTCTGCCGATAGGACGAGAGGAATAAAGTCATAGCTGGTAACATATCAACAATGTTGTGTGTGTGTGTGTGCGCGCGTTCTCCAACAAAGAACATTTCTATCTCTGCTGGAAACAGAAGTAAACAATAAAGATGCATTGTACTCCTGTACTTCAGTGACAACACAGCACGTTCACATATTACAGATTTTAACATGTACATATATTTTATGTTTTTGTGATAGTCTCATGAACTGTTGGAGTTTGTATAAGCAATGAACATGGAAGTAACAAGTTGTTACGAGCCCTAAAAGTGATCATAAAAGTGAGAGGACTGGTGGCGGTCTTTCTGGTGTACTGGGAGAGGGAAACATCCGTTCCACTTTAGCCAGCGATAACCTTTGACCTCAGCATGGCGGATAATGTGGGCCAATGAGTGTCACGTAAAAGATAAAGTGAAGAAGGGGATTTTCCTCCCGAGTTTGTGTATTAGTCACCATGTCGCATTGATCGAATGTCATGGTCACATTGATAAGAAAGAAAATATTTAAATAATAATCTGCGTAAACATAGTCTATAAGTATAGCTTAGCCAGTGTAACACCAGCCTACCATCATTATGTAAAACAAATTACGACTTCATCATGTCTCGATGAGCCGATGACGTGCCGTCTCTATAGCGACAACAGTGTTGACACCTGACTGACCTCATGGCAACGAATGGTCTTCCTGGTCTCATCGTACAACGGGTATGTAACTGAACTATTTCTTACACTAAATAACCGTTAAACCACTATAGACAATTATGCAACTGCTTATATGCTGACTTGCATTAGTATAATATAGAATAAAAATAAATAAACAACCAAATAAAAACGTTTGTCATGCGACTTCAACGTTCACAGGTGCGAAACGTTGTCCTGAGCGACGTATAAAAGAAGACATAGATGTTGAGAGTATGGATGTGTAGACGAGAGTTCTACTGTGTTTAATTTGATATATTCATATTGTCTTGAAAAAAGCTAATAGATTCACTCAATTCACGGTTGCCTGATCGATTCAAATATTTTTGACACTTGTATAGAGTCGTTTAAGGCGTGCAAGGCGGACGTTCTCTACCCCTGATGTAAGCGATGTAACAGCCACACTGGTGAGGTAGACTTATCATCCCGTGTCAAGCAAGGAAACACAAGGAAACAAGGAAATAATCTTTTAACCAATATGATCTCATGATCAGGTGTAGAGCTGGTGCAGAAACATGGATCAGAACCAGATCAAGGATGAAAGGCGTCGAGACGTTTATCTCATTCTCACTGAGCAACAGGCCGCGCACCTGGATACAGGTAGGCATCGACTCCAGTCTTTGTTAATTAGAATCCAAAAGAATGACAAGAACTGAAAAGAAAGAAAGGGCATAACTACATTACAACGTGAAAGAAAATACAGATTTTATTTATAATGAAACGATAAACATAATATGAATATATACAGGAGATATTAGAGCAAAGACCGGCGCTGATGTAGCATTGGGTCATCACGCCTCACCTGGATCAGGTAGAAGGATTGTCATCGTTCGGGGTTATCAAAAACAGATCGAGGCAGCCTTAGGTCTCATTGATCAGCTGACTGGTGCTCAGGTGAGTAAAAGTACTTATTATCAGAAATTACTACTGAGCAGTTGATACTAAAATTAAATATTTATTAACGTCAGAAATATTAAGCCAAATATCCAACCGAACAGCTGTCTGACAATAAACAGTTTATCAAAGAAGAACAGTACTTGGTGAACGAATATTTTATTGCTTTACACGAGACTTGATCGAGTAAGCAATACTTCGGTCAAACCTTTGATGTGCCGGAAACCGTTAAAAAGACACCTATCAATGAAATCCATGTGGTCGTGTAGCCCTCTCTGTAGACAATGTCAACTACACTAGTTTAGCTATCATGACTAGCATGTGTCGAGTAGCACGACTGTACTGCTCTATGTAGACTGTACAATTGGCGTTTCTCTGTTTCCCCTGTGTGAGACTAGCGTGCCAGCCAGGGGTAGCTAACCTCCGCCTGTGAAATAATTTGTCTGGGATCGGCAGTCGGAACGAGTAAATCTTGGATTTTTCTTTAATAGCAGCATACATTTATTTTGTAGACTGACTGATCTTCATTTTATATTACTTTCCTTTGTTTCCACCTTTTTTTTTAAAGCTACCCTGGTCTGTAAGTTTATTTCGTATGTAGTATTGTTTTTTTAGTCGGCACAATTACAAAAATAGTAAAAATACCTTAACAAAAAAGCCTCACTGATACGGTGTCTTACCGTATAAGTTAGTGTTTGTAGAATAAATACATATATAACTTAAAAAAATACATGGCTCAATTCAAAACAATTGAAACAGGCACAAACTCAGGCACTCTGGCTCCAGTGGGTTGAGGCCGCGTTCCCTGATCTCGACTCACGCGCCTACTTCCTGCCTCCTGTCTACTTCAACCGCGTGCCGATGACCAGACAGTCGGTAGCTGGTCAGGATGTTCTGGTCCTTCATTCAGCACCTGGACAGGCCGGTCAGTCCAGAAGACCAGCGACAACTCCATCCACTGCTAGACAGACTTGTCTCCCTCAGCCTCCTCGAGTTCAGGACAGTGACGTCAGAGATGACGCAGCCTTGCAGCGGTTACTCTTCTGTCTGCAGACAATGACTGAACAGAAGGGAGAAGTGTTGGTTGGACTGAGTCAGCTTCAATTCGGACAGTACCTGGGTGAACCTTGTTACGCCGCTGCAGCTGCCCAGCTCCCCCTACCCACCAACCTTCCTCCTGCTCTGCCACGGAATTGGAAACAAGGAGACTTTGATGTGCTTCTTATTCACCGACATCACGGTTTAGTCATCTGTGAGGTGAAGGCTTTTGGTGACAACACACAGGCACTGAACATGTCACAGCAGAATATAGACAACAACATTAGACAGAAGCTGAGAGACGCCGTGTCACAGCTGGACAAGGCGGAGGCCATGTTGTCTCACCTGGTGTCCGACATCGCTCCCGGTCTGCGCATCACTAAGACCATCGCTGTCCCTAACCTCACAGCTAGTCAGGTGCAACAGGCCATCTCCGGCGACACCCTGCTAACTCAGGTTTCAGTCCTTTTAAGTTTATTTTACAAACTTAGACTTGAACACCAGCCCTCACAAAGTATTTTTCTGTAACTCAGATGTTCTTAATCAGTTTTTTTTTTATATGGAGGACACGTGTTTGTTTATGATTCTGTTACTCAGATAAAGGTCAACATGTTTTGAGTAAGTCGATTTTGGGACAACTGCACAACACGTCTAACTCTCTAAACTGTTTTGTAGAAATTAAAACTTTTTGTAAATTCTTTTTCTTTAGCTTTAAGAAGTGTATCAACGGTTGTAAGAAATATTTTCTTTTCTACGTGTGATATTTTCAACATCATCTTCATGCTTGTACCCTTCAGCTGCATTGATTTAGAAGATGGAAGAA
This sequence comes from Pomacea maculata, assembly GCA_004794325.1. Classification (NCBI taxonomy): domain Eukaryota; kingdom Metazoa; phylum Mollusca; class Gastropoda; order Architaenioglossa; family Ampullariidae; genus Pomacea; species Pomacea maculata. Next base: position 19,238 of record SRHC01002576.1, on the reverse strand, counting down.
AAAGTAAAGGCATATTAGTATCTTGATTAGCTACATTTGGCATATTGCAATGTTCACATGTTTCAACGACCTTTTCAATTTATTTTTTTAACGTTTAAAAGTTTTGCAAGGTGTCCACACAAAATCTAAGTCTTTGACTTCAATATGTCAGCTCAGGTAAGTATTGTGTCCATAAAACATTTATTATACGAAGCTTCTATAACTGGGATGTGACACTCTTCAGTGTTAAATTATTATACAGTGTTTTAATAACTTGAATAACATAAACAATAGATAACAGTACAGGACATCCTTAAACAACTTGAAGGAAGCAATGAGCTTTTGAAACCTTGATCGCCACTATTTAAGATGATAAAAATTCTCAGATGAAGAACCAGTGACAGGTCTTGGATGAGGAGGAGGGGATAGTGTAGTATCATTTAGATGTTAACCAAGATGATGAGAACGTATCCAAGATTTGTTTTGCAAATTCCCCCTCACCAGACCAGGCCCCCATCTTCCTCGCATGCACGCAACCGGCAACTTGGGAGGGATGGGGAATCACAAGGATAGACTAGCAACTGACAGGTCACCACTGTGGCCTTTTGTGGGTGATACTCAGCAGGTTCTTACAGGACGACCAGTCCACTTTTTTACCTTCGTAAGTCAGTTCTTTTTCTGACCACCGCGACATTGCACACTCTCCAATGTGCCTTGAAAGACAGTCTTCGACCGGGTGTCGTGCTGGGTCACGTGCCCAAAGATGATAAGCTTATGTCGCTTGACTGTTGAAAGTAAAGGTTCCTGGTGTCCTACAAGTGTAGCCATCATGTTCCGTACAAGTTCTCAGTTTGAAATTCGGAACAGCCACCATCTCCCAGACACTTGTTCTCGAATGCCTGTATCATCCATTCCGTCTCGGTGAGCAGAGTCCACGTGTCACATCCGTACAGCAGGATGGACACCACCAGGGATTTGTAAAACTTGTACTTAGTAGTGAACATTTTCATAGCTTATTATCATTATTATCATTCCACACCATTCTTTCGTGGATAGGGAGATAGGGAAAGCAAGAAAATACAACTTATGACTAGGCAAGGAATTAATCCCATTCCCATATCTCTTCTACAGAAGACTGGAGTGGGAATAATCAAACTCAGTATTTTCCCCATACACTTGGGGTTCAGTGAACCTTTCGCTCACTCATACACGCTTTTCTTCAAACGTCTTGAAACTTCCACGCATTCCAACGGGTATACGGTAAGGGGGATAATCCCTGCCTACTAAGAGACAGAGGTGACTACCTCCCCTTTCCTAACAGTTTTTTTTTTAAACCGAATAATAGGTAAACAAGGTTTTTATTTCGATATTCGTTAATTTTAAAAGATATAATTGCAATAGTGGAAAGCCAGTCAGTTGTTTGTAAATACTTTCTAGTTTCAAACATCTTATAGCAGTTATAAACTGTTCGAAACAGATTAAAGAGAGGATATTAGAATCAGATTCAGAATAAAACCCGACAAAAAAAAAAAAAAGAGCAAACGGGAAATCCGATGTTAAATAAAAATCCGGCATATTTTTTAATAGTCAGGGCTAGTTTCACCATTAGGTAGACAAAGCAATCACTTAGGGTGTAGTTGTATAGGAATGGAAGAATTGCCTTTTTTAATGCTGAATACTGTTAAGATAAAAAATACTATTTTCATAGACTGACATTTGCAGGACAATTTTTCTCGGCTCGTAGAGTTTCTCATTAAATGTATTATAGAAAAGCGCCATTGTCCGAGGGCGTGAAGAAGACTTAAGTTACCGCATTTAAAAATGATTATTTGTGATGTGACCACGTGACCAGATTAGTTACATGGGCGGCCGAGAGGGGGCGCTGGGGAAGGTTTGATCATGGCGGATCCCTCAGATGGATGGTCACTTATGCCAGCCTCACCTTTCGCTGTCGGAAGACCACTAATCACGTTTCTTTGTTATGAAAACTGTTTTTACTCAATATTTTTTCACTGAACAACCAAAGAGTACTTAGCTAATGTCGCAATCCCAGTAATGAATATTAAACTGTATAAGAAACAAATATCAGTTTAAATTATATCTTTATAAAAAAAATGTGTGTAGATTTGCTCATCTCTATGGAAATACTGATTGATTATCATTCATGTACATCAACCCCATGCCATGATTGTCAACAAGAAAAGGATAAATTAGATCGTACAATGCATATCTGGTCACAGTTGAAGACACAAGCTGTCTAACAGAAAGCAGAAAGTATGGAGGTTTCATTTAAGCAAAATTTAACAAGCAGAATGTTTGCAGACTCGATAAAACTCCTAACAAATACATTTCAGAATGTAATAAAGTAAACTTTGTAGAGTTCATTCTTTTTCTCAACAGAGCCTGTGTCAGTGTCTCGGAGGAACAGATGCCGCCGACGTCGCTGGTTTGTGTCTCTACTCTGAGGAGTTGTCCGACCCCAAGACCCCGTGGGACGTTAATGAAGACACGTTAAAGAAACTCGGAGAATGGTGGACACGACGTGTGACTGTGTCTGGGCCTGACAGTCACATGACTAGTCACGTGTACAAGATACTAGTAGCACGGTAAAGTATACTGCGTTCAATTAGACAGAAAAAGTAAACCATTTAGATGAAACATACGTTTGTTTGGTACCCTATGTTTGTTTATACCGCGAAAATATTTTTTGTTAATTTCTAACGTTTGACCTATTTCCAGATTTGTGAATTCTCTGTCGAATATAATTACAGTCTTTCATTTGATTTTACTACAAGAATAAAAGCCTATAACTGTTAGCATTCACACCACGTAAATGTTTACAAATGCTCTTAAAGACGGAGTATCACAAATAGTTATTTTTGTTGTAGATTAATAGATATAATTTAATGCCAGTCGAAAGTTCATTCGTGGGCATTCACCGCTGTGTCTACAAAAACCATCGCGTGCATTCGCCCTCCCTTTGTCGCGAAAAAGAATTAATTGTGTGAATTTGTTCACTGAGCAGCGATTGGTTTCGTTTGGATCGGGTGCACGAGTGTTCGCTGAACGTGTTTGACTGTGATTGTGCCTGTGAGTGTGAAGTGATTAGAGCCCGGGTACATCACGCGACACATACACTTATCTTGGGCTTGGGTTCTTTACAAAACTAAGTATTAATAATGCAGTGGATGATGTGGCGATTCAATCGAATAAGAGTACTATGGGCAGGTTAAAATGTAACTCTGCTAGTTTTTTTTTTTTTTCATTTGATACTCAATTGTACTCGTGTTTTTGAAGGCTTCTGACATTCTGGGGCTCAATCAAATGACTACTGTTAAGGAGATCCTCCTTTTTGTCTAAAATATTCTTTGGGTTTCAATGAGAGCATCCAGAAAATTAATGTATCAAGATAGAGGGAAGTTCCCTTTAATATAATGTTTAAACCTATACATGTTAGAAACATTCGTCACGGCTGGTGAGTTTTACCGCCCCACGGACTACAAAGAAAGCAGACGATATGCTGCTCCTTATGACATCTACAGATCATGAAACATGGGTGACCATAATACGTAAAGCTCTGTTCTCCATGGGGTTTGGCAATGTCTGGATATTACAACAGGTGGACAGGGAGAACATTTTTCTGAAGAAATACAGAGAAAGACTGAATGAAATTTTCTGTGAGTAGTAGGACACTAGTGTGGAAAATACTTCCCATTGATGTATATGTTCGTTCTAAAATCTGCTTGCAGTGAGAAATATATGTTGATAGTTTAAAGGAAAATGTTTGTATGAATGGTTTATGCTTATTATAGAACTAGAGCTTGAAAAATAAATTTCCAATAGAACTATTTTGCTCAGTTTGAGGAAGCCCGACATTAATTTTTTTGTCCAGATTGCTTGGATTATGAAATACCGTATTTTTTTAAGACTTGAGAGATGAGTGTAGGAAGTAAATAAGTAGTTGTAAGCATGATCTGAGAAAAGTTGCTTTGTAGACCTTAAAAAAAACAAATTTTGTTTTTATATTTATGTTTTGAAAGAAGACTGGCCTTAACTGGTCAGTGTATATGGTTAGCTCTCTGTTCCAGAGAGTGATTATTTTATATATAATGTTGAGATTTAAGATAATGATGTATTATGTGATACTAACACTCTTTCTAGAACTATGCTTTTGAGGCAATGAAGAATCAATCAAAGCAAAGGTACCCCGTTTACTGATTCTATAATGAAGGGACGTACCCTGATACAACATGTCGAGCGGTTACCAGATGTCGTAGAGACTAACCCCGGAGTTTTCCCTTATACTAACATGAAGACTGTGAGGATCTTAGCTCTCTGTTGGAATGTTGGATCTTAAACAGCGTAATTCATTAATGTTCTTTCTTTCCAGTATACATCTATTGACGGGTAGCCTTCAGTCCCTATGGCAACGCCACTGGGACACTCTGGGCAAAAATAAATAACATACCCCCCATCCCAATCTTTCTGACCGCCTACCTTCGTGACGTTCTTTTAGGCGGGAGGGTGTGGTCCTTGATAGATAAAGTTAGGACACACCTATGCCACGCAAGGATACCTCTTACTACATGAACCACCACCCGTTTGTCCAAGGTGTGGGGGAAGTTTTAGTGCACATGTTATGATTAGTGTACATGTTATGATTGTTTGTCCTGAGCTCCAAAGTATCCGCTGGCAGTTTTTACAGAAAATACTTTGATTTCTTTGCTGTGGTCCGTCCAATTGGAAGACGTCTTTATATTTTTAAGGAGGATAGGACTTTATCATCAGATTCAAGAAATTTTATATCCTGATAGGTGTTTGGTTTTGTTTTGTTTTTTGGTTTGTTGGTGCTCTTTTTGTGCTTCACCACTTCTTTTTTACACTTTACCCACTATTTCACATAGTGTTTACTTCTTTCATTGACCTTTTTAAAAATGTTAAGGTTATATCACACAAAAGGTTTTGGCCCTAACATTTTAGAGTTAAGACTACTTTTCGTTGCCGACATATCGCTCTAGTTCTAGCAAGGCGTTAAACACAAACAAACAACCTATTTTACAAATGGATGTTTACAGCTGTCTTCCTTAAATGGAAAAAAATAGGTATTACATAAAGAAAGAAAACATTAGGTAATCAATGCAAATCTAAATAACTCAACAGTCATTTTCTGATAGTTCATTTTAAAATTTGTTGTTGGTTTCAATTTTTGTTTTATTTATCCTTGATTTGTTTGTTGCAGGTTCTGCGGTCCGGCGACATCAGTGAGTGTGCCATGCACATGTCCTCCACGTGTGAGTGTCAAGACCCTGGGTCAGGCCGTGTGGTGGACAGGAGAGTGCTATACTGCTGTAATCACACTCTTCCCGGAGCAAGTTCACCTGCTACACACGGCGCCTCCCACACTCTTTGTCACCGGACCTCCCGGTACAGGTAAAACTGTGGTGCTGCTGCTGATGGCCATACAGTGGCTGCGGTGTGGTCACCACGTCTACGTTGTCAGTACCTGTATAGAGAGTCGTGCAGCGAGCATCATGCTGTATCACCTGTTGCTGCAGACAGTAAAGACACAACAGTCAGCAGGTGTGTCACCCGGTCAGCCTCACCTCCTGCTGTATCATCTTGATGGCGGTAAGGACGTGGAGAAGGCCGTCAACGACTTGTCACAGGCGGCGAGCGGAGGGTCGTTGTACGTCATCGCTGATGAAGTAGGGAGTGAGTACAGGTGAGATGTACAGCGTGTGATTTGATGATAGACACACAGGTAGATGGTAGCTTTTATCTCATATTCACCATCAGGTGCTTAACAGATAATAATTATCTAATGCTGCGGTTCTCAACCTTTTACTTGTGACGCCCCCCTGACGAACATCGGTACGACCCCCCCCCCCCACTTAGCCAGCTAGGTCGGTGGAGGAGGGGGGGAGCCTTAGCTAACGTCGAACGCCGCGTCGAGGAAATCAATGCAATTCAACAACGGAAGAACAAAGTTCGTATCTGCAAGAAGTATAACTGTTAATGAAATTTTACTAAAGCAAATTCTGCGGTGCTAATAAACATTATTTTATTGGACACTCACTTTGATTAATGAGAAGGTTGAACCTGCTTGTTGTTGCATAGAGAAGTGAACCTGTGTGCGATGTTCGTACCCACTGATATTCGCAGCTCAGCCTCTGCGTCCACACGATTTCTGTATTGAGACTTCAGTGCTGCCAATGCTGAAAATCCTTGCTCACACATACACGAAGTTGAAAATGGCAGAAGAACTTTCATGGCTTTCTCAGAAATGAGAGGATATTCACCGTTGATGCTAATCCAGAATGTTTTCACTGGTGTTGTTTGGAAGACCATTTTCAGGGATTGGTCACTCGAAAGGTCGATGAGCTTCGTGGACAACCCGCTTGTGCTAGGATCAGCCAGAAATGGATTACGAATCCAATCGTATTTAGTCACATCAATTTCAGCGAAGTAATGCTGAAACCTTTCTTGCAGTCCGTTTAGATGGGCAATAATTACATTCGTCACCTGATCAAGATTCAAGTTGTCAGCATTGCACTTACACAAGCACGGAAACATCAAAAATATTTTCCTGGCGTATCTTTCGCGTCCACAACGAAATTTTTCGGACGAAAGCATTCATCTTGTCAGTTGTTTGTAATATGGTGGTGTCCTTCCCTTGCATAGAAGTATTCAAAACGTTCAGCTTCTCAAATATGTCCGATAAATATGCCATTAGCAGCAGCCATCGGTCGTTCTTAAGCAGGTCGGCCTTGTTGAAAGAGTTCTCCTTCAGAAACACCCACAATTCTTCCCGCAATTCACAGACTCTCGCGAGAGCTTTTCCACGCGACAACCACCTTGATTCGCAGTAATAGAACAAGGTGTCATAGTCGGCTCCCATATCTTGACATATTAGAGAAAACAGGCGAGATCTGGCACAACTGTTCTTCACAAAGTTCACCATTTTGATGACATCCGTTAGCACTGTGTTCAACTCAACACTTAAATCTTTGGAAGCTAGAACTTCACGGTGGATCATGCAGTGAGTCCAAACTACGTCTGGAGCAACCTTTTTAATAAGAGATTGCAACCCTCGTTTCTTTCCAGCCATTGCAGGGGCGCCATCTGTGCACAAGCCGACGCAGGAACTCCAGGAAATGCCGTGGTCCTTAAGGAAGTCATCGACAATCCCAAAAAAATCTTGGGCTGTTGCTCTGCATTCAATTTTCTTGCAAAATAAAATGTCTTCCAGAAGATTATTTTCCCAAAGGTAACGAATGTCAGCAATCAAATACGAGTCACCTGCAGTGTCAGTAGCTTCATCAAAAGGCAAAGCAAAATGTTGGCTTTTTATACGACTGATCAACTGATCAGACACGTCTTCAGATATCTCAGTTATTCTTCGGCGAACTGTGTCATTTGACAAAGGAATGGCTTGCAGTTGCACACCAGCATCTTCACCTATCATGGTCCGCACAATGTCCATTGCTGCAGGCAGTGTTAATGACTCTCCGATCGTATGTGCTTTTTTGTTTTGAGCAATGCAATAGGAAACTTGATACGAAGCCATCAAAGTTTTCTTAGGAATTGATGTATGTGAGACAAATGTTTTTTTTTTGTCTCTTTTGTATTCTTGCAATTTTCGTTCAAAAATTTGGAGAGGTTTGCAAGCTAACTCCGCATGCCGAGTTCCAAATGGCGCCGTAGTTTGTTTGGCTTCATACTCTCTGGAGCTAATATTGCGAGACAAACAACACACTGTGGCCGTTCTTTACCATCAACAATAATGTTTGTAAAACCAATTTTCAAGTATTCATTGTCATACTTTCTTACTTTCGTAGCAGGCCTTTCTGGTTTTTCATCGGCTCCAGCACCCAAAACTTGCACATCGTTCGTTTCTTCACTTTTTCTTTTCAAAAAACCACAGCAATCAGTTCGTTTTCGCAGCACAAATTTATCCATGGCTATCTTCACCAGCTCAAACACATGTACTTCGCCTCCAAAATTTGGATTCAAACTGCTGTCTTTATCCAGTCCCAGAGGAACGTTCCAGAAACTGTCTTTCCTCTGTTCCCAAGGCCTGGTTACGTAACGTAGCCTCGACCTTTCCTCCCAGCCTCCTCCATACCTGGGGTCAAAGGCCAGACTTCTAAGCCTTGTGTCCACATGTGGAGTGTGACTGTTTGAGAGCGGGTGTATATGTGTGTGCATGTGTGTGTACGTACGTGACGACGGACGTGTGTGAAGGTTCATGCATACGTGTGTGCATGTGTACGCGTGTGATGACCGTGTGTGCATATGCAAGTGTGTACATGCGTGAGTGCTAAAGGTGCGCCTTCAGCCCCCACCCCGCACTGTGTGGTCATGGCCTTCTGTCAGGGACCTAGAGTACTAGGACTGAGCAGGTGCGAGGGCGAAAGGGTGTGAATGATGGACGTTTCCTGAATGCGTGCCTTTTAGATGTTTTTAAAAAAAAGAAAGAGAGGTGTGACTGGAGAGGGGAGTCAGTGATGAGAGATTGGGGGAGAGAGAGAGGGCAAAAGGCGAGAGGAGGGAGACTAATTGGAAGCTTAATTGTTGAGAGGGGGATTGTGTTTTGAGTTTTGGAAGTGAGAAGTCACTGCATGCCGAGACAGTGTACTTGAATAGGGAGAAGAGATTTGGACTTTGAGCCCCCTCACCACTCGGTTACACAATGTAAGCTAATTTCACTAATACCGGTATAAGAAACTTTTAAAACATGACCACCTTCGCGCCCCCCCCCCCCC
>SRHC01002576.1:0-10479 GCA_004794325.1 Pomacea maculata | reverse complement strand
CCCCCCCCTTGTAGGCACGTCGCGCCCCACAGGTTGAGAACCACTGATCTAATGGTTGTGAGGTCGGATTGAGGTGATTTGATGTTGAAGTTGATTGGTTGTGTTACATCGGCTGTTAAACACATGTTTGTGTGACGTAATTTACATTACTGACGACATTACACAATATAGAAATATAAACACACATAGCAGTGACAACACTTAGTGTAACAAGTGTAGTGACATTACCTGTTACAGCCACATCTTCAATATCACAAACTTCACGATTTTTTGTAAGAAGCTGTTGACACAAGTTCCTCGTCTCCATCTGTGGGCGGCAAGTTGTTTCCATAGACACGCACCCGCAGGCTGGCAAGTGGAATATTTAACCAGACCCCTCCGCTCTCCGCCCGCCGTCGTCAGGGAAATCGAGCAGGACGAGAAGATCACAGAACACTGTGATGTAAGGTCGTACAGTGAGCGAGGTGTACCCGACCACACAGACGGCCCGCCAGTCACACGACTGTATCATCACCGAGGTCAGGGTCACTCACGTCGCTGGCCAGGTAACTGTGTGACGTGCGGTCGTGAGGTGGCCAGCTTCCTACTCAGCCTCCGTGTTGGTGTTACAGGTAGGTGTGGGTATTGTGTAGTGTAACGTTGTTTACAGTTAAACACTTACCTGTGTTAAAACTAATAGGTGAAAAACAGTCTTGTGCAGAAAACAAACTGTGTTAGTGACGTGTCTCTGTCAGTTTGGTTCGTCACGCTTTAAAGTGATTACATATAACCCTGTGGTTGTAAGTGTATTGATGTATCTGGTACATGTGATTTACAGAGCATAGTAACTGTGAATGTTGACAGGGAGTGGCGCAACATCTACCGGAGTGACTCCGATAAGCGGCGGCACAACACCCTGTCTACAGTGGAGAGACGTGCTGGTGTTGAGCTCTCGTCCCGTTAGAGACAACTCGGGTGTGGTCACAGGATTGCAAGAAGCGGGTATCCCAGTGTGGGTGATGAAGGACGAGCACATCGATGACGTGGCCACGGCCCGCAGTGACGTGGTGTGGGTGACGGATGGACGTCGTGTTGGCGGTCTTGAGAGAAAAGTCGTCGTCTGTCTGACCGATTCTTTGAATGACTTGATTAGATCGGACTACGGTAGACAAGCTGCAAGGTCCTGGATAAGACAGTTCGACTCGAAATCTCCCCGACTTCACCACATGTCCCGCTGTACGTCACAACTTGTGATTGTCTCCCCTGATAAGAACCCCCTCTGAAGATGACAGACACTGACACTGACACTCACCTGTCACCTGTTGTAGTCGTGTGTCTGTCTGTCATCTACACTTGTCTTCAATATTTCTTTTCTTCTACTCTCAGTCTATCACCACGTCATCACCTTATGTCTTCATACACATTACATCATTATATTTTCTTACATCACGAGGTCAGTGTCTCTGTTTACTTAACAGCTAGTGTCAACATCAACATCACACGGTCTGCACACTGGGTCTTGTTTACACAACAACTAGTGACAACATCATTAGTAAATGAAACACTCACTAAATTTCTGTATTAAAAAAACTCTTTTTTTCGTCATCAGTATCAAACAACAGACATACTTGGTATTTTCACAACCGGTTAAAGTTAGTATTTCTGTAAAAAAAAACTCTCTTCGTCTTAAATAAACGAATCACTTCAGAATTATATATACCACCTCTGTGTGTGTGTTTGTGTGTGCTTTTGTGTGTGTGTGTGTGTGTGTGTGTGTGTTATGTTGTTTTGCGTGCTCGTACGTGTGTGAGTGTCAGTTTATAAGTCTGTGATATGCCAGTAAATATCTATGACATGTTCATATAAGTGTTTGTCTACGTGATCGCGCAAAGGACTTTAGCAAACTTTGTGGTCAGGACTGTATGCTGAAGTATTAACTAAGATGTTTTTTTAATTCTAATGATCAAAACAAAGTGACAGTGTTGTTAGGACAAGTAGAGGCTCAACTCATTCAAATCCTTATGTTAATTCACATCAGCCGTTGAGCCACAACCATAACGTCTGGGCCACAACCGTCCAATTTAGGTACAAACCCTGTAACTGATTTACTGGAGTAAATTAGGAAGTGGTTTTGGGAAATGATTTTACTAATCTGTAAACAAACGATTCAATGGCGTTTCAGAATAGGCTTTTAGGAATTTCTTTAAATTCAGAACAGCTGGGAGCTGTTCTAAACTCCTAAATGTTTGGAGAGCAAAGAAAACAAAATCGCAGTCGGCTTCAGCAAACAAGAGATGTACTGAAATAAAACCACCACGAATTGTAAAGTGTTTTACAGTTTTTTTTATGTCAACTAACCGAAAATGTGGAGATCTCTCTACAGATGTCTGAGCAATGTTAACATGTTAATATATTGTACTCCTTAAACACAATGTATAGACGTTGTCCAAACACTGTATAGATCGTGTGTAGACACTGAATGTATGTGTTTGTCTAGAGCAGTTGTAATGAAAGTAAAATGTGAAGGTCAGGGGTTACTCGCTCGCGTACACACTGTACACAATTTGTTGTTAGCGAAGGTAGACTGAAACACGTGATCTTTTGAGTTGAAGTGTCACGTAACTGTAACATTATGTGTAACATACCATTTGGCAGTTATAAATGACACTCCTGAAAACTGTCACGTTAACATAGGATTTACGGATCCTTCTACGGGGCAGGCGGCAATGACGTCAATACCTGACCCAAGTCACGTGTCTCTGTGACCCTTGGAGGTAGGTCGACGTAGCCGCCCCCCTGCGGTGACCCGACAGACCTGTGTCGCTCGCCGACCGTGGAATCCATATTAATTAACTTCCTTTTCACAATGTTTATCAAATATCAAGACTTTAAAATGGGTTTGTGTAGCTTAGCAACCTGATAGACTATTGTGTAAGGACCTGTAGGATAGGCTAGCCAAGAGAATGATGAACTAACCTGTCACAGATGAGCTTCGCGAGTTGTATCAAATCTTTTTGTATACTTTAAATGGTCTTTAATCATGAACACCATTTGTATATGAGGCATGGTGCGTGTAGAACCTTAAATGTAATGTATTAATAATACAATTTGTGATGTATGCATTGATAGGTAATGCTTAATTGATTGTCATAATCTAGCCACCTTTCCTATGAGTTGTTTTTCCTTTTTTGTGAACGTGCTGTTAGTTTCGAGGGCAATGCAAAATAAGACTCAGACATGTTTTTATTTTTTTCTCCATTTCCCCTTCCCGTGAAGAAAACTTTATGCAGAACAAACAAGTGGCAGTGTGCCACCAAGAGAAATGGTGATGTTACTGCTCAGTGGGACGTACAATGCAACTATTGCTGTAATGTCACACATTTCACTACCGATTGTGTGTCAGAGGGAAGTAGAGTAGTTGTTGATGTCATGTCTTAAGAACACGTGCAGTAAACAGAGCAGAGGTGGCACGATGTCACTGACAGAGAATATCATGTCAGTCTCACTACGTCTATAAACTGACTCAGGCTATGGTACGTCACTTCCAATTATACTAATAATGTTACAAAAGTCACCATTGTGTTTTGGTTGTGTTTGTCAGCAGAAACTTTGGCTGTTTTAGGTTTTAACAAAAGAATAAAAGAAACAGTAGCAGCTCTCAGAGCAAACCGTTGTCGTGTTTTTATTCCAAAGACTTACTAGTAACTAGTACAACACTTTGTACAGCCTCCCCTTTGTAGTCACATTTTCCTCATTTTCAAGGCACCTGATTTTTTTCTCAGTTTTGTTCACTACTCAAGTCAAAAGAGATATGAACAACTGTGCTTATTTTTTTTTAGTTATGGCTGTGATAAAAAATAATTTTTTGATACTGCAAATAATGAGGCAACGACCATCGAATATATGATGTACTTCTAGAATCTAGATTTTAGAATATTCAATGAGGAGTATAGCATTTCTCTGAAAAACACTTGTTGAAAGTTCCAAAAGATCGAGAAGAAAGTTTAAACAAAACGATATCACATGCCCGATAATGAGGCGATAAAGCCTCTTAAATGTCTAAGACTTCATCACGTGACGAGTGATTACAAAACACCGATGAAGATGGGAAACCGTTTCTGTGTAAATATTCCTGTGTTAGTCTATGGGAGGTAACTATTATTGTCACGAAAGAGTAGTCATAGGGCTATAGTGTGGGTTTTGCCGTTCTTCTCTCTCTCACAAGACAGGCGGTTGCGCGGGTAAACAGACAGAAGGACGTTTAGGCGGCGACACTGTAGTTGCCCTCTGGCAGTGATGGACTAAAGGCCAGGAAGTTGCGCCTTGAGTACGCTGCTATCTAAAAAATAAAATACTTACATAAAATAGTGTTTTCTGGGAACAAATGATTAAGAAATTATGAGAGATCAGAGATAATTTGTAATGTATTGTTTGCATTTACTTTTCCCCATCATTTGGGAAACTTGTATCACCATTGTCATTGTCGTCATCATATATTCACTCATGCAGTACATTTCATCAGGTGATACAATCCACTAAAGACAACAATGAGACACAAATTTGGGAGAAACAAAATCGCAATTCTTAGGAGGAGAGAAAGACGAAATAAAAGCAGTTATTGCGGGAACTTACGAAAATATCATCTGAATGCCAGTCTCCAAACACAAAACTGTTCGCAGTGAATAGGTCCAGCGACTGGACATAGAGTTGGCAGAAAAGGGAATAAGGGACTGACACGAGAGTGAGACAGGAAAACCGCTGAATGTTATGCTACATCATGTTTAGGTATCTCCAGTGTTATCTTCTATGCACTTGTAAATCGATGTGACGTCCGTAAAATCCGACCTATCAACAAAATAAATAAATGGAGGATAGCAACTACAGAATCATTATTGTACAGTGGAGTCAGAGAGAGAGAGACATGCTTCTGGATAAACTCCGGGAGTGAGTAGGGGTGAATATATTTGGTCCTAATGAAGGATCAGGTGACCCATCTAGTGACGTCATCTGTCAGTCACGCATACAAAAGATACTCAGGTGATCGAGGAGGACCTCACCTGTGATAAAAAACCTACAGTGACATTTTTTTTTACAAACCAGTCATCCGAAAAGGGAAACTTGTTCTTTGAAAGCAGAAAATGTGATAACTACCTAGGATTTTTCTGGTGACGGTGAATTTATCTTGAGTCCTGTTGAGTTTGGAATCTGTTGATAGCATTTTCTTCATGCCTCTGTACCGAAGATGGATATAATGGAGCAAAAAACACCTCCAGCCTCATTTGAAGCGTCTGTTATTCTGAAGATGATTTTGATTTTAGACACCAAATGCTTACAAGGGTGGTTATTTGGTGAGGCAATTGTTTTATTGGATTAACTGTGGTAAAAAATTTGAAAGATAATAATGTCAGAGCAAAAGAAACTTCTCGATTCAACAAAATGACAAGTGCTCTGTTGCGACAGACAAGGAGGAAAAAGTGAGAGGAGTCCATGAGTCACTAAGGGGCTGGGCGCAACAGACCAAGTGAGGTGACTATATAGGTGGCGCTGACAGCACAAAGAACAGACAGAAGGTAGTGATGTAACAGAAGACACCATTGTACGTGCCATGCCTGCCCTGAGGACGACTGAGGTCGGGTGGATGATGTGGTGCTACTATCATGTGTGTAGACAATCACTGTATTTATTACACTTCAACTCGTGTGATGTCACAAGACTTGCACATAGTTACATACAGAATAGTTGTGACATGACAAACACGTGTAAGCTGGGATTTGTGACTTGTGTGAGTTGACATAAGACTTCGTGAAACACTCTAATAACCAGAGTACATCAACCAATATCATCACAAGACTCAGTCACTCACGGGCCTTAAAATCTCAAATTTTCTTCAGCACCTTAAGGGTTGATTAGAAGGCCATACAGCGACTATACACAGTTGCTTTAAAAACTATGGAACCATTACAGTAACTCACAAACTAAATTGGATTCTCAATCATGTAAAGAAACATTTGAACTTTGTTGTGAATCTGGTAAATAATTGACCAAAATATTTATCATGATGCCAGAAATGTGTATGTAATGTATTGTGTAATGCAATAAGCCTGTTTTGTTTTCTTTTCGTAGTGAAGTAATTTGATATTTTATTTTGATTATAATGACAATACTTAACCGTATATCTGTAGATACATTATAATACTATATTGTGTTGTGTAGTAAAGTATCTTCTTCTTCGTTCCTATTCACCCCCAGTGGAGCATAGGGCCGCAACCACACGCCGCCATCGGACCCGGTCCTGGGCGTCCCTTTCTAGTTTGGCACCATGTCATGCCAGCTGTCTCTGCCTCTCTGTGGACTGATCTCCACGTCTGTCTGGGTCTCTCAACCTTGCGCCTCCCCTGTGGGTTCCATCCCAGAGCCTGTCGCGTTAAATTGTCGGCTGGCTTTCGTAGAGTGTGGCCAATCCAGCCCCATTTTCGCCTTTTGATGTCATGGCTGGCAGGGTTTTGGTTGGTTCTCTCCCACAGGGCGGTATTGGAGATCTTCTCAGGCCATCGGATATTAAGAAGGCGGCGCAGACATTTATCGATGAATGTCTGTATCTTGTTGGTGATGGCATTTGTCAACCGCCATGTCTCAGATCCATACAGAAGAACTGACTTGACATTGGTATTATAGATGCGGATCTTGGTGTGTAGAGACAAAGCCTTGGACTTCCAGATAGGTCGTAGGGAGTGGAATGCAAGCCTGGCCTTGTTTATTCGGCTTCTGACATCTTCATCTGTACCTCCGTCTTTGCTGACTCTGCTGCCAAGGAAGGTGAAACGGTCAGACTCGGTAAGACATTCTCCATGTAGGTGGAGTGGGGCTTCTTGCTTTGTGTTGACCCGCATAACCTCCGTCTTCTTGATGTTGATGATTAGGCCAGTCATCGCTGCTTCTTCTGCGATCCGAGTGAGCTTTGTCTGTGCGTGTTGTTGTCTGTGGGACAACAGGCTGATGTCATCCGCAAAGTCAAGATCCTCAAGCTGCCTGGCGAAGCAGCAGACTGGAAGCTTGGCTACCTAGTGAAGTTACCCAAAAAAGGTGACCTGACACAGTGCAGCAATTTGCGAGGGATTACGCTGTTGTCCATTCCAAGCAAGGTGTTGACCAAAATCATCCTGGAGCGACTGAAAACCGCCCTAGATAGGAGACTTCGGCAAGAACAGGGTGGCTTTCGGCTTTCGGCTACTCTGCGAATTATTATCGGACAGTACATCGAATGGCAGTCACCACTATACATAACCTTTGTAGATTTTGAGAAGGCCTTTGACTCCGTAGACAGAGAAACCATCTGGAAACTGATGCAGCACTACGGATTTCCACCAAAGTTCATTGCCATCATCCAGCAGTTGTATGAGAACTCGACATGCCGGGTGATACACAAGGGAAAGCTGACTGACCCATTCACAGTGAGGACTTGAGTGAGGCAAGGTTGTCTGCTCTCACCAATAATCTTCCTGATCGTCATAGACTGGAACATGAGGAGAACAACCTCTAACAGCAACACGGGCGTTCAGTAAAGTATCTAATTCATAATTTTAATATCTTATGAAAAACAGTAAAGCATCCTTGGGGCAATGAGATTTAGGAGTTGCTGTTATTGAGTTCATTCACTCAGTGGAGCTGTGAGATGCACAGACACGTGGCTAGTGGCTGAACAGCAAGTGATGATCAATGAGAAAGGTGAAGAGATGAGAGAGATGCCGACAGTCTGTTTACTCGTCCTTCGCCCATCACCGAGAAAAAAACCAAGCACAAACACATTCTGACATCCTGATTGTTATATCCCGTGGGCGTCAGTGCTGCTGGGTCAACTCATCCTGTTACAAAGTGAACCACGTGATCAGGGTCAACCACGCTGCCCTTGCCTTAATTGTGTGTAATCCCACCCGGGGTGTGTGCTACTCCACTGTAGTGTCAGATGAAGCCGCTCCCCGTTCCAGTGGTTGCTTCTTTTCTTCCACGTGACTGTGAAGCTGGCAGTCAATCCCCTGTCACCTGTGTGGACGTGGATGGCAATGTGTGTCGGGACACCTGGAAGAACTAATAAATGTTCGTGTTACACGTAGGTCTAATGATTGCAGGGCGCGGCGGATCGAACAGATCTACACAAAGACCGTTTGTAAAAATATCTATCACATCCACAATAATTTATTTGTTATATTTTATATTTCACATGTTGCTGACGTAGTAATGGTTTCATTCTAACGTCACATACCGCAATGTACAATTTCTCTCTCCGCCATGTTTGTATTCACTTCCAGCTGTCGGCCAGTTCACACCGGTTGTGTCTGCCCTGTACTTGCTGCGTGACACGTTTATGGGTGACGTCAGAGAGCTACGTCACTGAGTGTCGTCAAGGGCACAACAGACTATGAGGTCACTGAACACGCTGGAACACGTATAGCATACGTCACATTATAAAATACTGTCACAGATGACTTGACGGTCTGATAAAAATTTTGATCATCAATTGCTGTCCCTCTATTGAAACCAACTGTGTAGCCGGGGGAGAGGTCCGATGGGAGACAGTGGCGCCCCTAGGGGTAGGTCCTCACCTAGTGTTAGCCAGCATTCCTTTCACTAAACCAGCTGGCGTCCTCTGGACACACACACGATAGATGTGATTGTGATACAAGCAGCTGTGTCAGATAGATGTGATTGTGACACAAGGAGCTGTCGGATAGATGTGATTGTGACACAAGGAGCTGTCGGATAGATGTGATTGTGACACAAGGAGCTGTCGGATAGATGTGATTGTGACACAAGGAGCTGTCGGATAGATGTGATTGTGACGCAGGGAGCTGTGTCAGATAGATGTGATTGTAGCACAAGCAGCTGTGTCACACAATATGCGGCACAGGTAACTTCTCATACAGCCTTGTAATTGTGTTCTGTGAATGTAGGAATGTGTAAAACTCTTGTAATTTTCACAATGGAGTTACAAGGTGGGAGGTTTCTCTGTTTTGACTAACTTATGTTACCGTACTTAGAAATCAGTGTAGTTGTTATGTAATGTATGTATGAATTCAATCCAGTGAGTTCTACACGTGTACGTAGATACCCAGCTGTGTGTTGCTAGTACGGGAGCAGCTGTAAAGGTGGATTGTAGCTACACTTGTAGATTATAAAGTAATGATGTACTGTAAAGTCTTTAAGATCATCTCGGACACGTTTAACATGGAGTGGTTACTATTTTGTCGCTACTTTCAGTCACTGCTTTGCTTCTACAATATGTTGTGATGTATACAACCTGCGTTTTGTTGTATCGTCTGCTAAATGTGTACACAGTGTAACATCACTCACATACCTGTGCTTCTAGTCAAGTGCCACCTACGTTTACTTCTCTACAGTTAAGACCACACCTGACACTTGTAAAGTAGGTGAAGGTGTAGGCGTGTGTAATTAGACACGTGACCATCTTGTGAACGATGTGACAGTCTACACTACCCACACTGTCTGCTCTACTGTCTTTGAAGCTGCTCAGGTGTCTTCTTTGTTACGAGAATCTCGCCACGCTTGACCGAAGATAACATCATCCGGGTAGAAATAATCTGATACTAAAAACTTCGCAAAGAATGTGATCACGTGAGCAACACGAGTGTACTGCGCATGTCACAACAACTCGATATAGGTGTTGGTTTGAGGAAGAGAGACAAACACCAGAGAAAACGCCTGAATGACTTTCTCACCCTGACTGTGATGTCGGGGTCTGGTGCTGAGCAGTTGACGACAGACACGACGTTGACCATTATAATGACGATGAGGTAAACTAACAGGTGTCACGTGATTTAAAAAACAATTGTTTTCCTCATAATCAAAGAGTTAGTCGGAGTTGCCGTCTATCCCCACAAGGGAACTGTCGGTCAAGACGCGTGACGTACACTGGAGAAAGAGGGTAGGTACACTGTATTTACTAGTGTTCATACTTGTGACACTGCTGAGAACTGAACGTATGTTTGTTGTTTGTTGTTTCTTATTATCTGTAGGAAATCAGGTAAACAGCTTGTGTAGAATACATAAAAAGGCACAGAGGACATCTCTGTCAATCAAACAACTGGTCACCTTTCAAATAGTGTTCTGTCTCCATGATGTTGGTATTTTCTTCCTACTGTCGACCTCAGACCGATGTTATCTGTCATCTACCTGCTGCGTGACACGTTCAAGGGCGAGGTCACAGCTACGTCACTGAGGAAACACGAGACGAGGAGGTCACTGGATGATTGTGCCTCTCGTACACCCAGTGTTTGTGCAGTAGGCTGGTCCTTACACTCTACACACGTCACTGGTAGCAAGTTGTGTGTTTACACCAGGTTCTTAATTGAGCAGCTGATAATTAAGGTGTTTAAAATATTTTATTTCCCACACTCACTCTCGCATAGACTCACGTCGGTGTCCTCACCACATTATCGTCACTGGTTACGGCGTCTGACCTGCTCCTCCCCTCCTGTAATCCGT
>SRHC01002575.1:11646-29034 GCA_004794325.1 Pomacea maculata | reverse complement strand
TTTTTTTTTTTTTTTTTTTTTTTTTTTTTTTTTTTTTTTTTTTTTTTACCCTACAGGCCGAAATCCCGACCCTTTCTTTGATATTTAGATGATAAAGTAGTCTCTAATATTCTAGTTTTAAAGTCGCTGGTGAAACTCCCGTTTAGGTTAAACTCCTTTCAGTCCATCGACTGACTTTCAAAAAAATGCTTGACTAGAAAGTGGATCACAGCAATCACAGAGACCCTACCTCCAGCTTGTTTTAATGCGAAACGCAAGGGTGCCACGTGATTTGATGATGTACAAGTGAGCCCCTTCTCTCTGACAGAACTGGTTGGCACCTTGGTATGGTTTGGTCAAAAAGTAAACCTTCAAGCATTTCTCTGAGTGCCATGTGTAACCTTTCTTCCGACATCGACCTGCAAGATGGCAGCAAACAAACAATGTACCAATTATGCATGTTAAATACTTAAAATGGAGTAAAATTATGAATGATGGGAACAACAATATTTCCCAATATTATTGTTTTAATGATTGTATGATGTTGTTGCATCATACAGATAAATAGCCGGTGTATTTCTTTCAAATAGGATAGGTAGGTGAAATGTGCTACACTGTATACCTGGTTTGTTTTACAAGTCTATGTCTGAGCGGAGGGTTTCCATCAACTGGCTATTGCTGGTCACGTGACTACTGAATCTTCTCTCGATGGCTGACAGTCAGCTCTCAATCGCTGACACACTATTGTCTGTTTTCGATCTCAAGTCTGCCAGTCCCGCTTGATTTGAACTCCTTACTTCTGAAATCATTTGAATTAACCGATTCTCTAACTTTGATACATCACTGCTTATTGTTTGTCTGTGCTCGAAGTCACTAGCTGCTTCCTAATTTCATTTAGTGAGTTCACAGCTCTAGATATGTTGTAATCAAGCTGCAATTGAAAGCTCTGGAGAATTTCAAAGGAGTGGTTCATGTTTGCCTCTAGTATTATGTCAGCGGCAAGACCAGAAGTTCGTATTTCAGCTAAGTCCACGTCGATCCTCTGTTTCAACTCGTCTACTATTCCCGACACTTCTGATATTTGTATCTCTATTTCTCCACCTTTATCTAATTTCTTCCTCAAAGCCTCGACCTTGTCTAAGACAGATGTCCATGCTAGCTCTTGTCTCATGTCCGTTTCTATTAGACGCTTCTGAAGTTCCTTGAAGGATTCCAGAGATAAAGACATGTTATAATCAAGCTGCCTCTGAAAGTTCTGTAGACTTTCTATGGAATGGTTCATGTTTGTCTCTAGTCGGCCATCAGCTTTATCGCTATACTGTTGTATTTCAGTTAACTTTGTGTCTAATCTTTGTTCCATCGCTTCAACTTTGTCCGATGTATTTGTCAGTTTTGATTTCAGTCCTGTGGCTGTGTCGCGAACTCCCGGGGAAGAGCCCGTGTAGATGGTGGAGGTTGTGATTCCGTCTCTCGGTCTACCACACTCTCGATACCTCTTCCAAATCACGTCGACATTTACCGCGTGCTCTCACACTAAATTGCTTATCAATTTAACACTTCTAATTAGCTCGAGCCCCCAGCACGCATAACCCCAATGAATAACTCAAGGCAATTTAGTGTATAAAAGAAAGTTATTAATCATCGAGAGATTACACAAATTATGGCAAAAATGATACAATTTCAAATGTAACCATACGGTCGTTTTCTAGGGTGTCCCGTTATTCTAATTGTTCTCCTTCTTCTAGTCCAGATATCTAATGAGCCACGATTTAACTAATCTTAATCAAACTACACACTACACACACCACACGCCACTTATCTTTACACACAAGTCTCTAGTCACGTGAGGGCCCTCCTTGATTGACGTCCTGGAATCTTCTTCTGTCTTCCGTCGTTCGTGTCGGCCTCTTTCTTCACGCGCAGAGATCCTGGCACCACCGCGTGCCTACCTGTACCACGTCCCTTAGGCCGGACTGCTGTCTCAAGCTTAACAGCGCCTAACAGGACCAACACTTATCTACCAGCCTCCCTCTACTGTTTGCGACCAAACAGATACTGGAGATGAAGCGTCGTACACTCTGCGACAGAGCGGGTCTTCCACACCTCTGAGTCGGTTGTGCTGGAGTTGTCACGATTCCCAGACAAACTCACAGCAGAGAATCTGAACAGCCTTGAACAGATTTCGGCTACAACCTTTCTCCTCGAGCACCAGTGCGAAAAGACTCCGATCCTTCGCCGATCGTGATGTTAAATTCTCATCTGCGCGGGTTCTTCTCTCTCGTGATTGGTCCAACATTCCACAGACTCACTTGGACTATTCCACTATCTAGATTTATCCAATCACACTTAGCTAACACGTGATGGACAGGTGGTCATTTTGGCTTATTCCAGCCCACATTACACCCCCTCACCTTACCCCCTCTCACTAGTAAAGCAATCTCGACTATGGCGCCCTCTTGTCTGATTTCCCATTCAGTACCTGCGTCCAACGGGTGGCACTAGTAGGTAGCGCCGTTATCCTGTTTCAGGTATGCGGCGGAACTTCCGTAACTAACGGCGTAGGGTGACTGACACTCTTCCCTTCTCTGAGGGATCCCTTACAACGAACCTACCATTCCGCATTCCAACCTGACCTTGATCTATGCCCGTCGTGACACCTCGCCGCTAACACGTCTCCTCACTTACCCGTTTCACCTGATAGTCTGTTTACCAGCGCGTCCGCCTGTTTCGTAGGGGGGGGGGGACAGAAGTGAGACACCAACACTATTGCCCTATACTAGTTATCACATGACAGGCTGCTTTCATGAAATGTTCCCTACAAGATTCCACAGGTATCGACAAGTTGTAATTTACCTGCAGCTGGAAGTTCCAGAACATCTGCATTGTTTCTTTCTCAAGCAGTAGTCACCAGAGTCCGCCGTGTCGGCAGGTACATCCAGGTAAAAGTACTCATCCTTAAACCCGTCACTGCTTAGTGTTCGTCCTGCGGGATCCTGTGAAAGTAAATTTTAGTAATTTGACTTAAATGACACTCACTCATTCTAATTTTGAAGAAAGAAATGTATAGTTCTCTTTGTCTCTTAATATCTGTCTATGTATACGAAGTAGTTTAACCGATTATCTCGCTGAAGTTTACCTTCCACACGGCAGAAGCTGGAGGAAATCCCAGAGTTGTAAACATGCCACACATCAGTCGAATAGAGTTTCCGTTTGGCAAGTCGTTTTTCATCACAAATAACTTTCCGTCTATGGTTTCAGGTGGTTCTGCGTCACAAGAAGACTATTTTTAACATCACACACATTTAAGAATTACTTTATAACATGACTAGTAAAAGTAGTTATACATATGCTTTATAACAAGTTAAATTAATGTATTATGAATTTTATAAATAGATTTTATGGGACATTGTTTAAAAAAATGACAGTCACTATTTCTGATTTTCAACAACATAGCGGCGTGAGTTGGTCTCTTTAATGTTTGATTGTTTCTATTCGTCCGTCTATATTCTCATTCATTTAGCATTCGCTTCTTTACTTTTACTTTTTGCTTGTTGTCTTTTGTTTACTACCTTTAATAACCAGACTGATGTTGTACGTGTGCTTGTTCTCAGCCAGTTGATATTCAACTCGGTATCTTCCATGGTCATCTGGTGTTAATTCGTTCAAAGTCACTTTTCCTTCATTGTTAACGATTAGACGATCCTGTACAATTGGCAAAAACATAGTTGTGTATGTGAGGCCTGTGCCTGTCAATCAATCAATCAATCAATCAATCAATCAATGAATGTCTAGTTACCTCAAACATTCCTGTGGCGGGTACTGAAGAGCTGGCCAGAGATTCTCTTCCGAGAAACACAAACGCGTGAAGAACGGTAACCTCGTCATCTGGTTCGTGCAGTGTCAGGTTACTTCCCTTACATTTGTCAACGATTAAGCTCTTTCCCATTAGGGTGGGTGTTAAAAAACCTGAAAAAGGGAAATTTTGTAAAATAGGGATTTTAGATATTTTATAAAAAGGTAATCTATGTGATACGCCTGCTAAAATACTTCAACGCGAGAAGGGGCGACTCTAGGCTCGTGAGTGAACTAGAGTGAAGGACTGTCTCCATTAATAAATTATTGTTAGGAGAAAACACGTTTGATAATCTTTGATAATACTTCCCTTCTAACTATCCAGATATTAGCAACCGAAAGGCTTCTCAGCTTAGTGATAACTACACTGTCCGCAAATGTGAGTAAAAACTCCTTTAATGAAGATCTGATGAAAAAAAAAGAAGAAGACTCACCCCAGATAAAAGTAACAAGAAGCAGTCTTAATGCCATTCCTGCTGCCAGGCGGTGGGTCTGTGAATCAGAATCAGAATCAGAATCAATTTATTGAATGGCCAACGGCCCTTTTCAAGGGGGAGCATAACCATCAAAGATATATATAAATCAATAATCATATAATTAGAAGTAACCACAACATGCCCAGGTGAAAGTAAAGATTTGCATTGAAATTTAAACAAACACCACACAGTCACATAAATATGCAAGTACAAATTAACACTTATTAAAGTAATGTTAGTCACAAGATAACAGATAACCAACTTAATAGTAACATAACCATATGACATTTTTGGACATTATGGGCTTTAGACTAAGTCACAGTATTTCTTATTTCAATGCATTGTAAACAAACGAGGCAAGATGTAGTGTAGTTCTCATTCTATTATCTACCATTAAAAGTGTAAAATGGAAAAGGGAAGGGTGCTTAGAACAATTGTTAGGAATAAAAAATTTACGAAATTATATATATTGAGGGCACGTAAGAAGAAACTGCTGTTCAGTTTCAACTGTGGCAGGGCAAAAGGGCAGTTCAAACAATCTGACTGAATTGAATTAAATTGAATTATATAATCGATGGGTCGACGGAAGTTTCAAATGAGGGCATGATATACAATTCGACATTGGCCGTAAAATATACGCAAGAATGATATGTGAATTACACGAAAATTATGAATAGGATCTTATCGTTTCAATCCCTCATCCTAACACGTACACTCTCACTAACCATTCCTCATATTCCCTCTCTCTCCTCATTCACACCAACGCTTTCGCCCATGCGCGCGCTCTCTCGCTCTCTCACTCTCACACGCATTATTGGGCCATCGGCTCCAGCCTACTTTACATGTTAACAACTGGTGGAGAATGTTATTCTAATAGTTCATCCTTCTCTTCCCCGTTATGCAACACACAGACAAGCAAATTCAGTCAAAGAAAAAGGAAGATCAACTTACAAACTTAGGCATAAGAAATTACTGAAGACATGGTAACATTCCTTTCTGTGATCTTGTCATAACAAGTTACATGCTGTAACATACCTTTCTGTGTCAGCTTGTCATCAAACTGAAGTGCTGTGAAAATTGTTTCCTTCCTGTTGTAGTCTCAGTCTTAGATGTCCTCCTTGTCTAGTGGTAGCTTTTCTGTGCAAGGACCAAGCTGCTGGACGCTTGACTGCGACACACTGATGTCTGGAAGTGTAGGAGCCAGAGAACTTCCAAATATATACACGGCGGTGTACAGGATGTTTACAGCTTACACAAACTTATATCTGCGAGCTAATCTTTTGAGTAAACAGTGGAACAGCAAGCTTGTTCACAACTTTTCTTTCTTTCCTTACATCCTTGTGAAACAGTGCTGCCTGTCTTTGACATCCTGTGCTGATCTTTTTAAGAATACTAACATATTTGTGTCTTTGCACTTTATTCACGTAGACACAAGCGAGACAGACTGATAGCTACATTGGAAACACCCCGGGTAACCTGCCGGACCAAAGCCTGGATGAAGGAGGAGGGTTTAGTGTGGGGCTCGCAACCCCACCCTGTAAACAACCCATGTTACACTGACCGCAAATTCTCAGCATGTAAGAGCCTTTAAATAAACGGTTAAAACTCAGTCACATGTTGAGTTTGTCGGTTTTGCCCCATGATTGCTGCTTCTGTAAAACATTTTAACACTAAAGACTGACAGTCCTTGCGTGTTGTTAGGAGCAGCCAGAGCTCAATGTGTTTTTCCTGGACGGTCACGTGACCAGCAATAAGTTGTTACACGGGTACAATACAGCCACCAGGGTTAGTGTTTTCTCGTTATCAGAGAGTGAACTAGTCCTTGCTTCAAGCTTCAAGGTCTGCTTACGTTCGTCTTGGCTTTTAAAAAAGATATTGTTTTTAAATTCAGAAAACGTAAACATGTCAGGAGTTTCCATTTAAAATGCACAGCTTCTTGGCAAGTATGTGGTAAACTGTGTCGGCGTGTGTGTGTGTGTGTGTGTGAGATGGTTTTATGAGAATGTTGTTAGAGTTTGGGAGTCTGTGGTGAGAGTGAAGATTTCTTTTATTTACGTTTGCCGGCCGATCGCAATGAGGATGTTTTTGTCTTTTCAGATTTTCTTTATCACATGTTTAAAATACAGTGATACCTCGGTTCTCGAACGCCTTGACTTTCGACCAAATCGGTATTCGACCAGGAAATTCGAGAAAATTTTGTCTTGGAATCCGAACAAATATTTGGAACTCGAACATCCGAACGTCCGAGATGAGCCGAGTTGAGCCGAATGGCGTTCATTTCGGCCCAGTGCGCCTTGCTTGCGTCATCAGTGTGAGTGCAGAGGAGAAAAAAACAGCAAACAATTGACAAATTCTTTCGTAAAGAAATCAGACAAGCAACTGCAGAGCAAGATTCTGATTCTCCTCAGCAAAAGATACAGAGAACAGAAACACCCGAAGAGCAGTTACCCTCTGTTTTTATTGAAGAGGACTCCCCTTCAAAACAATAACTATCCCCCTTCCCTCCTCCCTCCACATTCATTCCCTCCTGCCATAAAGTTTGGTACAGGTACAGTAAATGAAACACAATTTACTGTACTGTACAGTACATTTTATTAATTTTTTTTTGTTTTAATAAATACACGTTTATTTCTTATTTCTTGTTGAGACTCATGTTTTTCTACATATTATATACAAATTAGGCCAGTAAACAGGCATTTTCTGGGGCTTGGAACGAATTAATCCAGTTTCAATTATTTCCTATGGGTTTCATTGCTTCGGTTCTCGAACAATTTGGTTCTCGACCGTCCTCCCGGAACGAATTATGTTCGAGAACCGAGGTATCACTGTATATAATGATAATGCATGAGTAGGAATCTTTTTGTGTGTGTGTGGATATCGTCTTAGGTGTTATCTATTGACAGGCATGCATATTTGTGAATGTAGTTTTTTGTGCATGTTTATAGAAGTTAGTTTATATTGATGTTATACTTGAATTATATTCTAAGATGTGTAATTATATTGACAGATACTGAAGCCCTTGCTGGAGCTATGATGAAGCACTAAAATATCAAATAAAATCGCTTGCTTCTTCCCTCCCTTTCGATCTGGCTTGCATTCGTACTATCAACACATGTCGTGCATAAAACATTCAATATAATTTTATTTTAAAGGTTTTTAGACTTTCTTACTTTAAGTGGATGGTAGCTTCCATCTTGCATCTTTTTCCTCCCGCCACTACTTGTGTGCATTGTGCCATTGTATCTATTTCTGTGCGGGCGCCTGTATGGATGAATGAAAGTAGGAATGTTATGACCGTGCACATTTTGGAATGTTAGAGCTGTCACGTGTACTGACCAGGAGCGAACTAAAGCAAGAAATAAATAGTAAACAGTCATTTCTATGAACGATTGAAGCTCACGACAGAGGTTGACACTCATTACTACGAAGGACAGACACAGGTGTCATCTTCATTTGTGACATAAGTGACATAGCAGCTGGTATGGAATGCGTTTATTGATATAATTATATTTAATAATATATACAAACATACACGAATAAAATGTACAGTGTTTTTTATGCTCAGATAAGTAGTAGCATGTAACTGCATTGTAAGCAAAGTAAATTAAAATTTAGTATTATTTTTATTACAATTGTAACACGAATGCTAAACAATACTAGATACTTGATTACATTTGAAGTATAGCGAACAAATTTAACTGTAGATTCTAACGATTTTTATGTCTCATACTAAGTATACACCTCTGTTCCATGTTACAACACCAGCACGCGGTTTTTTTTACAGAAAGAACAGTTTTCACTTAGATACTTTCTTCTGTATCAGCCTGCAAGCAAAATTCTCATTTTATGATTTAACCATTTGAGGTTAGGGTTACAAACGCCCTCAAGTCAGGCTGGCGTAACGGTGCACCTCATCCTCAGTGGGGTTAAAATGGCGGAAACTGTGGTCTTTAAATCCCTAGATGTAACCTTAGTAGTAGATAGTAGTTATTTAAATGTGGGTGAATAACTTTATTCCCTACTGGAAAGACAAGTCGGTAGATATCATCAAAAGACATTTCCCACTCAAATAACTAATAATAACTCATCCTAATAACGATTAACTGGGGTTACGCCTCATAAACATCGACCTCGTCAATATGATGAAGACTTGGCAACGTAAAGGGTGGGGGGGAGGAATTGGTTTTTTACGCCGTTCCAGCAACTGAGGCTATATTACGGCAAGCAGCCAGCGCTGTAAACAGATGCCACGTGCAGAGAAGAACAGCGTGCCCGAGACGAGAAATGAACTCTGGGCAGCCAACCTTCACTGTATTGGTGACAGGCGCTAACCGTTGCTCCACCGGACCGCTTGGCAACGTAAAGGGTCTGATGTACAATCGTGACATCTGTATTTGTGACAACTTTCTGTTGATGCGGATGTTTATATGTGACGATGATGTTTATAGCTAGAGAACGAAAGAATAATATTAATACAAATTTGGAGAAATATGAAGAGAAGATTGGAGACTTATTTACACAGTGGATGTTTGAATAACTATTCCTCCAGCCACTTGTGTCGAGAATCAGAAATTTAATTGTTGGGTTTTACTCTGGTAGAACATAATCT
Organism: Pomacea maculata; assembly: GCA_004794325.1. Classification (NCBI taxonomy): domain Eukaryota; kingdom Metazoa; phylum Mollusca; class Gastropoda; order Architaenioglossa; family Ampullariidae; genus Pomacea; species Pomacea maculata. The sequence continues at coordinate 20,118 of SRHC01002575.1, read as the reverse complement.
CGCCCTCTTAACTGACCTTAGTCAGTCATCTTCCATTCAGGTATTTGCGAAATACTACGTCACCAGACAGGACTGTCCGTTTTTCTCCTATAAATCGTACTGACAAAGGTAATGACAAAGGTAAGAGCAAACTTCGTCGTGCAATACAAACTTTAGATCAGAGACGTATAGGTAAATACAGTCCTGACCTCCATTCGCGTTATTAGGCTGACCTAAAGCCCATAAATTAGAGGAAGACGACAGAGGAGTTCCGTCACTCCAGCGGTAGTCTCCCTCAACCTCAAGGTCGTTTCCTCCCACCCAAATGTAGATGGAGCGAGGTAATCCTGTGCAATAAAAATAAATCACATAGTCTAATATAAGGTGCAGTAAAAAGATAACGGTTGCTTTTACTTTACATCTACATTCATGAAGAAAACTACTAGTACAAACATTCAAATCTCGACTGTAAGTAACATGAAGACTACGCATCTTGTACTGTCCACGGTCCATCGAGTATATTTCTTGTAGACATAGCGAGTGCTTCCCTCCATGTGTGTCGTGTGTGTGGACATAGTTCACCTCTTTGTTAATTAGGAGAGAGAAAATTAATGTACTAAATAAACCTCCTTCTCAGACTGGAACTGGACAGTAAAAGAAATCTGAGTACATAAATTTTGTTAGTACGCCTGCTTTAAATTTCATACACAGCCTTTCAGTACTTGAACCACTTCTGTAGATACCTGTATACTACACAATACAGACCACAACATTTCTTTATTCCCAAATGAATCCAAAGTTCAGTCTGCAGAACATTAGTCACTAGATTTAAATTCGGCGAAAAAAAAAACAAAACAAAAAAACAAAATCCTCGTTATCATTCACTCTGTGTGTTTGCTTACATATTAATATACTGTGTAACTGGTGTTTCACTTCTGTGAGCAGTGTAGCAGTGAAATGGCTGACAGTAAATAGCGAGAGTTTAATAGCACATGAACGTTAACTGACAAAACTGATAATTGCAACCGACAGAGTAAAAACTAATTATCATATTATGACACACATACCTCACTGTCACTATACCTGAAGACTAACAACTTACCTGTTTGTTTGATAGCGAAACGAATTCGCTCCTCGTCTAAGTCCGGAGACATGACGTCATACAGGTGAGCGCCGTCTGCCTCGCAGTCTGCTTTTGCAGTAGTGTAGTTCACCTTTCTCGTTGAAACCTTCAAGCAGGTTCTCTGGTACCACACGTAGCCCGCTTTCAAAAGACATTGAGCTGGAAGTAGAGATTGAAAGTGAGGTGAACACTGTTGTTATACAAACGACACAGCGATGTGACTGGTTGGCTGGGAAGACATTATCAGTATTCCTTGACGGTGTGACGATGATAGCGATGCTGTTGGTGGTAGTGATGATAATTATTATCATTGTAATGGTGATTGATAATATTAAAGACTGTGGTTTCGATGAAGCTATAACGGAGTAAAAATATGGTTGTTTTTATACAAATAAACATTTTTCTAGAACTTTTCTTAAAGAAGAGTACTTAAGATAAAAAGCTTAAGTACCTTCTGGCGTCGCCTTAGAAATCGCTGACATGTTTGAACGAATGGCTTCCAATGATGTGTTTGTACTCGTCTCAAGTCTGTTCAACGTATTGTGGATGGCTGACAGTTTTTTCTCGAGTTCCAACACCCGAAGCTCAGTTTGCGATGTCAGGTTTGTCAATGTCTGGACATTGCTGGTCAACGTAGTTCTGAGATCTGATGTTATTTGTTGCAGACCAGAAAGTCCTGTCTTCCCTTTAGCTGTAACTTCTGTAATTTGATTGTCAAGCTGTGTTTGGTGTTTATCAGCTGCCTCGGAAATTTCTTCCATCCTCTGTTGCAAATCTTCAAACTGGTCCGCAGCTCTGGTTAGTTTGAATTCAATGCCTCCATCTTTGTCAAGTCTAGTGACAATGTTTTCCACTTGATATGAGAAGGTAGTTTGGTTTAACTGCAGTTCCTTTGATTTCTCCATTAGACGCTCATTAAGTTCATTATAGGATTCTACAGCTTTAGAAATGTTAGTATCCAGCTGCAATTGTAGTTTCTGGAGATGTTCCACGGATCGGTTGATGTTTGCCTCGAGTCTTCTATCAGCAGCAAAGCTCGCATTGTGAAGGTCGACCAAGCCCTTGTGTAACTTCATTTCCAGCTGTAAAAGTTTGTCAGAAACTGTAGTCAGTAGCTGCTGCTGACTAACATTACAAGACTCCATAACTTTAGAGGCGTTAGAATCCATCTGAAGCTGAAAGTTCCACAGTTTGTGGTTCGTTTCTGTCTCTAGCTGGACTCGAGCGTCTGTAGTCGTGTTCCTCATGTTCTCGATGCCTTTCAGCATGTCCACTTGTAACGTCTCCACCTTTGTGATGTAAGTGTCCAGCTGGTCACACCTGGCTTGTCGGTGAACCAGGTAAGCCATCGCTTGAGTTAAGTTTACTAAAGACATCTTGGCGTCAGTCGTGACCTCGACCTTTGTGTCTGTGTGGACAGGTATTGTCGCGCACGACCTTAGCGGCGACTGGTCGTCAAGACAACAGAAGTCGGGGGCTCGGCAGTCCAGCTGACAGCAGAAGTCACCAGAGTCCGCCGTGTCGGCAGGTACATCCAGGTAAAAGTACTCATCCTTAAACCCGTCACTGCTTAGTGTTCGACCTGCGGGATCCTGTGAAAGGAAAAGTAGTAAGTGGTAATTTGATTGATGAGTGAATAGCATGGAAGTCTTCCTCGTATGAGCGGTTGTATGCACGCACATCCATGTCATCCTATTTATCTCAGTCTGTCGCTCACTCATTTTAGTAAACATCTATAACGTACGATCATGATATTAAGGTTTAAATTTTGTTTGTGATTGATCTTATATGTTATTTAATATGGGAAAAAGGACATCCCTGTACAAATACACACACTTACATTCTTATTTCCCCTTTGAGTAACACTTCCCCATCTGACTGATTCCCTCTCACTCACTCACTCACTCATGTTTGAAAACTTCTACTACGTTTCCATGGTTACTCCGATACAGTACATGTGGAATCGTCTGTACCACACGGACAGCGACACCCATGCTATAATCAGAAATCACGGTCTCGTCCACTAAAACACACGCATACATAATTATTCACCCGGTTTCTTGATGTACATCTCTCTCATTTTGATTTCCTCACGTATGAGAAATCGTCGGCACGTGTCATGTCGCTGTATTTACCTTCCACACTGCTGACACAGGCGGGAAGCCCAAAGTTGTAAACGTTCCACACATCAGGCGAATAGAGTTTGTGTCTGACAAGGCATTCTTCATCACGAATAACTTCCCGTCTGCTGATGTAGGCGGCTCTTGATCACAAGAGGACAAAAAAACATTTTTAAAAATTCACTAAAACACTAATTCAAACATTCAGCAGCACTGCAATCACTACCGACATCTTCTGATGCTGTTGTTTACAATAGTACCAGATGTTAATCTTTCCCTCCGTCTTTCCATCCATCAATCAACCCATCCAACGTTTATTTGTGACCCTCCACGACGAAATGAGCCTTAATTCGGAAATATACCACACTGAATATTTTTAAAAAGTACAGATTCGGAACTTTCTTTGGATATAAAAGTTGTTCCTCTAACCGTAATATTGAGTGAGTTATTAATGTTTGAAGTGTGAAATACAGTGGCGGCCATTTTGAGAAAAGCAGGTTCAAAGATTAGCGTCAAGATGGCCGACCAGGTTTGTTTACTCCTAAACTTTTCCAGACAAAGTTTTTGATTGGTTAATATTTGAATCGTTCTTTAATAAAGTTGAACATACAGATTCGGGGCTTTCTGTCAACGTATAACACGATGGGGTTATGAATGGGAAACAAAATCGAGACAGCATTTGAGTTTCGTCTGAAAGCAGTACGGATCGTAGTAAGGTACCTCGATTAAAACGTATTTAAGTCAATTTTTAACTTTTATTTTAACATAGAAGTGTATTTTCTTAATAGTTTAAGAACCAAGGAATCCATTTTAAAAGAAAAGTCTAACTACAGGTGACCCCTATCACCTTTCAGGGTCCGTGTGCGGACGTTTTGCCGACAGACTTTTCGACGCATTGTGTCAGAGAGAGAGAGAGACAGACAGAGACAGACAGACAGAGAGACAGACAGAGAGAGACAGAGAGAGACAGACACAGAGAGAGACAGACAGAGAGAGACAGAGAGAGACAGACAGAGAGAGAGAGAGAGCTTACTTACTTCTCAAAGAATGAAAGTAACTACTAGATTACACAACAATCCTTTATTTCAAACAAATTTTACACACAGACTTCACAGACAGTTCACTTTGATTGTCACAGATTATGCGCAACAGCTTTGAGAAAAACTAAAACATCCTCCTGTGCGTACATTGCAACAAGCGCTTGCAGTCGTGTGTTGACTACTTCGTACTGCTTGTTTTTTCGCATCCTGACGCCCATGGCAAGCTGTTCCATCATAAGCTCGGTGCTTGCCTGCTCCTTGCGTAACTTCCTGACAAGCCTTTCCAAGTGTTGGGTGAGTGACAGACATTCGCTTATCAAAGGCACGGTGCCAGCCTTCGACCGAGTTTTTAGTTCTGGGCAGGTTGTCTCCCACACGATTGTAGACGTTGCACATGGCGACGTCGAATTTCGGGCGTCGACGGCGTCCTCGCTGCACAATGCCCAGCCATGTACTTTCAAAGTAGGCGAGGAAGTCTGAAAGCGTCTCGTCAGTGTCGGCATCCAGCAAATCCATGAGCTGTTGAAACGCCTCGATGACGTCGTCAGGAGGCACGAAAGCCAAGGCCTGAATGGTCTTGATGAGAAGAGAGCTCTCTGGCTCCAAGTACCAATCTTGTAGTCCAAGCGACTGGAGGTTTCTCCAAAGACATTGGCCAAAGTGAAAAAAACACCCTTGCACGGCGGTGGTTGGGAAGTGTTCACTGATGCTGTTTAATGCGGCTCGTTCAAAATCTATTGTGATGGTCTCTGGGTTGAGGCCTCTCTGGCCGTTCAGGTAAGTAAAGATCGCGTCATATGTGGCCCTGTTTTTGTTGTTTGTCAAACAGTAAACAAGAGGCAGGGTGTGGGAATCCTCAACAAGAACATGGATGGTGTAAAGTTGTGTTGCTAACGGAGCGCTGTCAAATGTTCCATCACAAAACCAGTGGGCGTTACGTGCTAAAACGTCAAGATTGGATGGAGTGGTTAGAATAACGATATCGTCCGTCTGAAACGCTAAAAATTGTTCTCCTCTCGTTGTAAGCTTCAGCTCCTCGCTGATGATGTCGCTGTCTGGAGCTTTCCGTATCTTTTGGATCATCCTTGCCAAAGTCTCCTTTTTTGGAAGAGAACCTGGGGCGGCGAGTGGAAATTCTGCTGTGCAGTTGTTGATTATCGAACTTGTGGCTTCTTCAGACTGCTTTGCGAGCTGTTTTATATCACCAACCGTTTTCAAAGCCAGGCAACGGGCTACACTTGGCGGATGGGAATGGGTGGATGGACGGCCTTCCAGAACGTCGTTTACTGTCTTTAACCTTCCTTTGCACTCTCCTCGGTTTTCGCATCGCCAGAAAATTGTGACGTTGTCGGCTTTGGTGCGGTCCATGACATAGGCGTAGCCTTCGTGCAACAGCTTTCGCTTATTCCTCTTTGTGAATGTGAATTCCATCTGAAATGCACCAGATGCACTAGATAAGTTCCAAAGTTTAACGTGATGTTACTAATATGCTCCAGCAGACAGACACAGAGGCAGGAGTGTAGAGTTGACATGTGAAAACCAAAGTAGACATTGAGGGAACCTGCGCCCACATACACATATCTATATAATTTTTGGTTTTGTGGTAGAATTGTACAACGAGCTGAAAGCTTTAAACGTTTAATTACTTCTCAGAGAGAGACACAGAGAGAGACAGAGACAGAGAGAGATGCTTACTTACTTCTCAGAATCTTGCACATGTGTAACCAAGTGGTGCGTGGTGAGGGGAGTCGAACAGTGACCACAACAGTCCAGCACTCAAATCAGAAAGGCACGGCTGCGTCACTTGTCTCGAGCTTTCACTTCGCAGTTTTCTCTACTGTCCTTGCGTCTCAGCTCTTCCCTTATATACACCTATCGGGCGGGTACTTTTTGCGATCCTTCGCGATCGCATGCATCAGCACTTTTTTCCGCATGCATCAGCATCAGCTCTTTTTTCGCGTGTATCAGCACATCCGCCAAAACCTAACAAGCGCTGGACTACCGGCCCTCTACACATGAATGAATGAAGCACTATCTCGAGGGAACATGAGACAGATGACAAACAGAAATATTGTCCAGGTGGAAGGTGAACGTGAGAACTGGCAGAGACACACATTGATACAATGGCGAGAGAAATGTGTGAGCTAACGGTTCACATGAGGAGGGATAGTGAGAGAGAGTTCACTGATACATTGATACAATGGCGAGAGAAATGTGTGAGCTAAGGGGCGTCACACACTTGACTTCGGCTAAAGGTCCCGTGTGAAATGCCGAAATGTTCGTCGACAAAACGTCCGTCGGCTGAAACCTCCGTCGACGAAACATACGTTGGCTAAACGTCCGGTCGGCAAAACGTCCGGCTCCGAAACGTCCGGCGTCGAAAAGTCCGTGTACCTCAGGGTCCATAGCACAGAACTGTTCCGCGCGATTTAAGACTCATTTCGTCGTGGAGGGTCACATTTGTTCTTTCCTCAACTGTCGTTCTGTTTCATACCTTTAATAATCAGCCTGATGTTGTGTGTGATCTTGTCCTCAGCTTGGACCTCCACTCGGTATCTCCCCAGGTCATCTGACGTCAGATTGGTCAAGGTGACTCTTCCGTTATTGTCAACGGTCAAACGTTTCTGTGTAATCCACAAAACAGATTTATGTAAGTCAGGTCTGCACACTTTTGGGCAAGCTACTTTTAATTTGTAGTCGGCTAGACTACAGCTACTTTTTTTCAAAATGTAGCCGGCTACACTACGGCTACAATTTTCCAAAAAAACAAAGCCAGGTACTTTTGGCTACTTTTAAAAGTGTGATGTTATAAAAAGTTAGCTGTAGCCAGCTGGATGTAGCAACATACACAAACATCAAACGTACACACAAAACACTTTTACTTGCTAACACAGGAACTGGTTTTTATATACATTGACCTTTATTCTGATCTGAGACCACCAAAAACTCCATATTAACAACAAAATGCGAAGGTATAACCTTTTGTACTTTTTCGTGCTGCCACACCCATTCTTGCATTTGAAAGTACATATACCCACTTTCTGTTGCTTCACAAAATTTAAAGAATTTCAAGTAAGGCTCGAAATTGATGGGTACGTCCATCTTCGTTTTTCAAAGGAAACCAAATACTTGCCCTGCGTACCGTAACGCGGGCGCTCACTCACGCCTGTAAGAGCCTGTGATACCCTTCGCCCACCGTGGGCGCCTGTTAAAATGGCGGCTGACAGCGAAGTAGAGAATATAATTTTGTTGATGGACATATTTGACAACGACGACGAATTAATAGAAGCAATCTATTGCAGCGCCAAACAATATACTTCTAGTGGCATTCATTTGGGAACTAAAGAGGAAAAAGTCCATTAGAATTAAAAAGAAAGAACAATGCGGTAGTCAAGCATATCACGTAAAAACAAACGACGAGTAGACTTTCTGTTGTTGTGGTCCCGATTCGAAGTTTCAAGATCGAAGGAAATTCCTCTACCATCTCTAGAAAGACATGACGATGAAATCTGAACTTTTAATACACTTCTTTGTCGTCGTATATATCTATCTATTGCAAAATACTTATTTATTAGAAGATCCACCGTGAATATCATCGACACGCCTAAACTCTACAACCATGGCGGCCATCTTTGCCCCAGTGGCGTACTACCTCTAGAGCAGACCTGGCAAATGCCGGCCCGCGGGCCGGATCCGGCCCGCCTCCTGACTCTGACCGGACCGCCCGCTGGCCCGACCGCCAGTATATATATACTATATATACAGTGGTGTCCGGTCACTTAATCCCCAGACACTTCATCCCCGACACTTCATCCCCGACACTTCATCCCCGAGACATTTAATCCCCGAGACTTTTAATCCCCGACACGTGTGTGACAGGTGACTAACCCGCACTACCCGACACTTCCTCTCCGACACCTCCTCCCCGACACTTCATTCCCAGACACTTAATCCTTTATAAAGCATTATGTAATGCTTCTGTCAAAGCATTGAATTAGAATACGTCATCCCCACACTGTATAGAGCAATGTGTGATGTGTGATGTGTGATTTCTAATCACTGATTCTTCTATAAAGCATTGTTTAAAGCCTCTATAAAAGTGTTGAGTTAGTAAGATATTTTTATTCTTCGTTGAACGACAGTTCTGTGAACTTGAAATATAACCGTAAGAGAAATGCCTTTGGAGTTCATAATCAGTGGTAAAGGTAGA
>SRHC01002575.1:0-11136 GCA_004794325.1 Pomacea maculata | reverse complement strand
TACACAATTCATTTCCAATTCGCGCAAGGAGTGATTCCGCCGGTGCTGTACTGCTTGCTTCAGGACAAATCAAGTGCAACCTATAATAGATTGTTGGGTGCAGTTAGAGAGCTAGTGCCTAATGCAGCTCCAGAGAACAGACTTTGAGAAAGCTGCGATGACCGCTTTTAGAGAGAAGTTTCAGTCATGTAAAGTAACGGGCTGTTACTTTCACTGAAGTCAAGCGGTATTACGCAAAGTCTCTGAACTGGGGATGAGAAGTGACTATGACGAAGACGACGAGTTACGTGGAATGGTCAGATGCCTCCCAGCACTGGCCTATGTACGTGAGGAAGACATCGTCGATTCCTTCGAATTGCTTGCAGAGTCAATGCCACAACATGATCGCATGCCGGAACTTCTATCTTACTTCGAGCATACGTACATACGTACATACGGGGCCGCAGACTGCGCGGTAGAGGGGATAACTACGCTTCAGCTTTATTCCCTCCAGACACTTGGAACAAATACTTGGACGTCATCGGCGGTGTTGCACGAACAAACAACTCTGTGGAGGGTTGGCATCACGCCCTTCAATCTCTCTTCTCCTGTCATCACCCAACGATGTGGACATTCCTTGATGGTCTACGTAAGGATTGTCAGCTACACAAGGCGTCTGTTCTACAATCATGCGCCGGCACAGAGAAACGTCCAAAGAAGAAATACGCTGAGTTAGCCAGGAGAATTATCAACATTGTAGAGAGATATGAGTCAATGGATCGTCTTCTGTACCTCCGATCATTAGCTTACCTTTCATATTGATTAACAGCAATTACCTCCCAAACACTCAAGAACAATTTTCATATCATATTGTTGAAAAACATTACATTTACTTGCTTATATGAATTTTAACTAATGTTGTAGATGTTCAAATGACGTTGAAGTTAATAGCATGATTTGAATTTGAATTATTTGAATTTCAATTAATAAATTTCAATAAAATTTTTCGCTGACTTCATAATTTTTATAGTTAAGAATTTAGTTTAGGGATGAAGTGTCTGGGGATGAAGTGCTTAGGGATTAAAAGTCTAGGGGATGAAGTGTCGGGGATGAAGTGTCGGGGATGAAGTGTCTGGGGATTAAGTGACTGGGAACCATATACAGTATTGGGTAAAACTGAGTTAACTACATTAGTCCGGCGCCCTAAAGCCATCCCACTTTCTCATTCGGCCCCTTGGGAAAATTAATTGCCCACCCCTGCTCTAGAGCAAGTACGCGTGCGCAAGCGGGCGCTCACTCAAGTTTCGCTCCGGTACGGCCCGCCCGTCATAGGCGCACGCGTTGCGGTACGCAGGGCTGGCAAATCGCTCCCGCCACATGGACGACACAGTACTTGCGCTTACTGAGCGTGCGAGACACGTGGGTGTCTGGCTGTCACAACACCGAGCAGTGAGAGCAGTGGCTGTCGTCGTCTTGCTGACACGCTGTTGACGAATGGTCGTGAAAGTAGCCAACATGTAGCCAAGCTACGGCTACTTTCTAAAATGTAGCTACGGCTACAAGCTACTTTTTTTAAATTTGTAGCCGGCGACAGTAGCTGTAGGTAGACTACAGCTACTTCCCATCCCTGGGTCTGTATCAATCAATCAATCAATTAATCAATCAATTAATCAATCAATCAATCAAGTTACCTCAAACATTCCAGTAGCCGGTACAGTGGTGCTTGCTAGAGTTTCTCTCCCGAGAAACACAAACACGTGAAGAACGGTAACCTCGTCATGTGGTTCATTAAGGGTCAGATTAGTTCCCTTGCACCTTGTAACTATTCTTGTAGCTGGATCTTCTGTCTCAAAGAGTTGTTCGCTTGCTACTCTCAAGCTGGGAGTCAATAAAGCTAAAACAGGCAAATTTTGCGAAATGTGTATTACGGATACTGCATCAATATGTAATTTAAGTGAAACACTTGCTAATATTTATTGGCGCTTTACAGTTTTTGTACCTTCACCTAAAGTTGAACTTACACTTTTTGTTTAGAGGACTTAATGTTGTGTGGACCAATAAGAACCCAAACTCCTCATTTATGAATAGGGTTACCCCCCATATGTTTTCCATTCATACAGATAGCAGTGAGCTCAAAGTACACTTAGCGCTCACGTGGTTCTTTCTATGCAGAGAAGAAAAGACCAGTCGTAATGGTGGAGATTAGTATCTATAGGTACATAAGAATGTTGGTCCGAAACGAAGCGAAATTCATGAAAGTAGCGGTTAGTGAAATGTTTAAAAGAAACAGTTTTTTTTTTATTATGATGCGCTGTAAATATTGTCTCAGACCTTTGTAACCTTTCATAAAAGAACAATACGAGTGCAAATTTTTTTATGATCAGGTTCGAGTCAAATGAATCAACATAACTTAGGTTGTCGTGTTCAAGAAGTGATTTATTTTTGCTCAGAAAATGAAACGGCTAATTTTGAACAGCCCTACAGATTTTAACTTCATTTAGAAGTTGAAGATGATCAAGCTAAAGCTTCAACTTAATTTAAAAATAACAATACACTTAAAATTACTCAAGTTATTATGTAGAGATGATAAAAGAGAAATCATATCATTAGGCTTTAATTAATCTAAAGAATAATTATTTAACCACTTTGTCCTTTATTTAACAGTAACAGTTGTTCGCTACCATCTTCAACAAGGAACTGAGAGGTAGTACTATCTTAATTAACACATAAAAAGTAATTACATAACGGAAATTAAAAATATTTATTTTAAGACAATACACACATTTATACGTTATTATAGGTTTCATATTGTTGTAGATTTTCTTGTAGACTACTGCCTTTTGTGTTAATTTATAACTATCACTACTTTGTTCGAAACACATTTCACTTAGGCTTTGCTAAATAGTTTTGCAAATGCAAATAAACTTATTATAATAAGTTGTTTGTTCCTTTCCATAAGAGGACACAGTTTATGATTCATAATTTGTTGTTTGTAAATGTTTAATTCAATGCCTTAGATGTTGTGGTTTTGTTGGAGAAATTTATGGACGACTTTTTGGACGAGTTTTTAAAAAGACAAAAATTAAATATTTACAACATTTTACAATAGCCAATTCTGAACCAATTCAAGTGACAAACATTCAATTTAGGTAAATGATATTTGAGGACCTCATTTGAAGATAAAATTAAGAACACTTACCCCAAATAATAACAAGTCTCAACGCCATTCCTGCTGCCACGTGACTGGTCTGTGGTTGGGTGGATGAAAAGACAGAACATTTACTGCAAATATTATTTCAGCCAAAATAACTTGATGCGTTTTATTTTGTAAGTCTTAGTTAGAAAACTATACAAGTCTTTGTCATTCTTTACATCTGTAGCAGGAGCTTTTGCCTGGAGCAGCGTGTACCTGACAGGACTTTGATCCCCCACCCTGCACCGCCTTCACTTTCTAATCATCCTCATCATCATCATTATTTATGAAAGAGAAATAGAGATGGAAAGAGAAAAGATTTACAAAGCATGTTTGATCACACAATTTCTTAAACAGACTGTTTGACATTTGGGCTTGTCTTCAATAAGTCAATGGGTAAAACACAACTGGTGGACAAAGGTATTACTAGAGATAAGCATGTACCTATGTAATCCTTCTGTCTCTATGTGCCAGCCTTTCATAGCATGTTAAACACCGAATCATAACATACCTTCCTCTGTCAGCTTGACACTGAAGTGAGTTGTCTCGCAGTCTTCTTGTTTGTGATGACCAAGCTTCCAGATGTCTACTTGTGCCACGTGATGCCTAGACACGTATACACATGTACACTGTTCTGTGCCGCGGGGATTGCAGCTTAAGTACCTGTTACCACATCTCCTGAGTACAAAAGCAGCCTTGTCTGTAATCATTTGTTTTCCTTATAATTCCTACTCGGTGAAACAGTGCAGCCTGTCTTTGATTGTATGTACTGGCTTCTAAAGGGAACTTTGTTTGTGACTATGATACAGTAGAAGAGGGAGACAGAGAAGTAGATAGATTGATAGACCAAAAGATGATTGGAATGAAAATTAATTAGTAAACGAAAGTAAACAATAACGAACATAATGTTTTATACCATACTAGAGTATTCTTGAAAAAGCCTGTACCTAAACATTCTAGAAGTCACAGTCAGTTGAACAAGAAGTGTTCTACCAGTAGGTTCAGTAATAGGGCTAACTGTAAGCCTTTTATCGTCAGTATATGGAAAGCAGGTTTAATGTACTGTCTGTCTCTAGTGGCAGTCTGTACTTCCTCTCTTGAAGCTTCAAGGTCCCACTTCTTCCGTCATTCTGGTCTGTGTTACTGTATTATTGTAACCCGTTAGGGACATACTTTGATGAGAAATACTTTTGCCTAAACAGCATAATCTGCAGTTAGGTTTATATACCTAAACTAATCCATAGGAATACGCCATTTTGGATAAATAAATGTGATGCTGGACAACAATCAGAAGTCCTTTAGACTACAAGTCCACATGGCGGTTCTTGCCATCAGATCTCTCAATCTCTCTTGGTTCTCTACTCTTCTTTAGTCAGTTTGTCTGTTAAATCCTATGCTACGACTAAATGCAGCGCTGCCTGGTAACTGCGACAGGTTCTCTACAGTTTGTTTGGCCGTTAAAAACCCTATTCATGCCGAAAATATCGTTTCAAGATTAGATTCTTGCTTCACATGATTATATGTAGAAATAAATGTTAGTAAGTATTTCATAAAGAGCTTTACTTGTTTTCAGTTATCAATGTTAATTTCACGAGTAAGTAGAGAACAGATGACAAGGTCATCTTCGGACGATATATAACGATAATATGGCTAAACATTGTCGAAGGGCTGGGATGTATGACAGCTGAGATTGTATGACCACCCACGCTTAGAACTAATAGAGTTGCCATGTGTCACCTGCCGAGATAAAGGAAGAAATAACTAGCAGACCTGGAACTAAGCAATCCTCAGTCCAGTAGCGGGATGACCACCTCTCCAGATGGCGGATAGGAGAGTGCCCCCCCCCCATATGGAGGTTATCTGCAAAATAAGCCTGCTTCTTCCTGGATGAATAAGCAGTCGCCTTTCATTACAAAATGTCTGGCGAGTTATCCATACAGTGCAATGAACTTGAGAAACTCCACCAAAATTAATATGTTTATTAACTAGTCAATTCATTTGTGAGGCCTAAGGCACTGATAATGTTGTAAGGATATTACTTTTTGTACATTACATATGTATTTGTGTATGTATCTGACCATATAATACTTGCACGTGTGTATTGCACTCATATACACACATACACATGTGTAGAATTGTGCTTCACCAAAAGGTTATAGTTATAAGAGTTGAAATGAATCAGGACATCAGCTAGATGACAATATGGATGCGTTCATTATATGTATTTGACTGGAATACCAACTGTGCTAGTTAACATATCTATAAAAATGAATTTATGTTGACTCTCCCCACCATTGGTCTATGGTCTACACTGAATAAAGTCAGAGTCAACGTCCCCTGTGCTCTTGTCCTTCTTGCTGTGAATCGGTAATGCACATGTAGCACACCATCACCAAAAGGTCATCATGAGCCACAAGCAAGTCATTAAACCAAGAGTTATCTGCCTTGCGACCCACCTTTGACACAAGCAAAATCTTGTTAGGAACGACCTCTGATGCAAGCCTGATGTAAGCCATGTGCCTGATGTCTCCATTCTGGAACTAATTTCAGTAAAGAAGATCGTGCAGGAGATTTGACTGGTGAGAAAAAACTAGTTTATTTTTGCTTCACGCTTGTTTGTGCATGCTGTGATAATCATTAATGCTTCAGGATGTAATCCTATATTTAAAAAAATCTTCTGGCATCTTGACTCTGACATCTGCTGCAGAAAAAGTCGTTTTCTCAGGGGCGTGAGAGCGGTCACTGTATCCCGGGACCGCAGTAATATTTCATGGTGTGATATGTAACTCTCGACAGGAGACTACTTTCTTTATAGCAGGACAATGAATAATTCTATGAACTTTTCAACTTTGTCAAGTGGCACGTGGGACATGACCTTTCCCACAATTTCCATAAAAGCTTTTCCAGAGTATTTGGCATGCTTCCTACGGTTTCAAGATGCACAGAGACAAGAATAGAATATGTTACTGTTAAACAATTTAGGTCTCAATATGTAGTCAGGTATGTAGATGCTAGAAACTTACTTTGTCTCTCGCACATAGCGACTAAACAGCAAGCTTATGTTTAAGGTATTTTATTAAAAAACTGAATACGACTTTTGTTCTGTACAATAAAACATCGATTTCACTATGTATAATGCATTTCAATATATATGTCACAGCTCGGGTGGCACCACAACACTCTCACCAGAAAAATACACGTTCTTTCAAAACACAACAAAGCGATTGCCTGAGTCTGTCCAGATCTTGTTATTAAGTTGTCGAATGGCTCAAGACTTTACAGAATACAAGATACATATGCATAAATAATAACTGGCCTCAACACAATACTCTATCGGCGACACTCAGCTAACGATACATACAATGTTTAACATCCGGGCACTTCCCTGGGAGGCGATACTTCGTTATCCAGTAGAGCTCCAACTCTTTCAGTTCATACAATTAAAATCTGTAACTCTAGGTTACACTATACTACAATGTTTAAACTATATTTTTCAGTTCACACATCCTTCTTTCATATATTTACAACTTCCAACTTACGTAAGTTCTAATACAATTCCACAAGTAATACATAAAAATGTGTTATACCTCGTCTGGGCGAGGTTCATCCAGCAACCGTTGAGTAATGCGCCGTTTTATTATATCAAAGTTTATATTATACTGACATAAATCTCACATGAAAAGAATCCGCATGAAATACAGCAAGTTCATAGTTCATCACTATTTTGTACTGAAAATAAATGACACAAAATTAAGCGAGTATTTTGAAAGCTATTCACCACTCCGGTTTTCAGAAAGAAAACAATACATTAGCTACAGTAGTAAGAGAAATGAGAAATGTTAATACGAGTTCAAATGATTTACAAGAAGAAACTCAGCCAAGTATTTTTTTTCTTTTGGCAGGAAGTGAATTGGTGTTGCGAGGCCTCAGGCATCATGTTTATGTTTATGTCGTTAGACACAAACAATGATTTTCTTCGTGTTCATGCAAACCTGATATAATTCTTACCCTAGTCAATTATAAATAAGCCGTCACATATAACAAAGAAATCGCGAAGACTATTAAAAATCATTGTAATGTTGGTAATTAAATAATTTTGATGTTTTGGTGAATGAAAGCGATGACTCGTGTCTGTGAATGTGAAAAATGTACAGAACGGAGACTTTGTTTAGTACACACTTTTGTGATCTGATGTGTGAGTGGCATGTAAACAATTAATTTATTTGCTTCTAACCAAATATTCTCATCATTTATTGAAGCCTTGAGTCTAGATGTTTGAATGTGTGGTTATCGGAGTGAAGTTCCTGAACTAATACCTGCCGGACTGGGAGCAGTCTGTTCCAGTATCAGTCGTTAGGGGACACAGTGAGGTGTAGTAGTGGTGAAGGTATAACATCGGACTGATCTTGATTATCTCTGAGCAGCTCCCCCTTCTAGAGGTCTGTCTATGATTTGATGTCAGTCAGCCACGATTTGCTTCTTTGTTTACTTTGCCGAAACCCTTCTTTTACAGATCTCTTGAGGACTTAGGTAGGGGATCGTGTTGCGACATGACAAAAGCAGACCATTGTAGCCTCTTGAAGAGCAAAGGTCCCTGGGTACCGACCAGGATGGCAACAACATTACTACAGAATCCTTGTTTTATGCTCCCTGCTACAGATTCGGAGAAGTCTCCTAAAGTATTTAGTTTCTAGTGGTCAGCAAGGTGCACGTGACAGCATGATGGGGACGACAAGGCACTTGTATAAATTATGTACTTAGTCCTCATCTTATACTTTTGATGTAATAGATGTTGTTCTGCCTCTCCATCTCTGCCGTCGTTGTTGTTATTCTTTTTTCGAACGTCCATTACTCAGCTGCTATCCTTAGAAATCGTCATCCCCAGTACTTGAAACTCTGTCCCCCAGTTGATACAGATCTCGGCTTTTCCCTGTCCGATAGTGTTCGCCATTACTATAACGGCCATGAGTACGAGCTGTGAACACGTACTTCCTGTGGTGTGACACAAACACCGCTTTGTGTTGTTAATAAAATAAATACATTGACATGTAGAACTGTACAGGTTATGGAGAGGGGAGAGACAGACAATAAGTCTACAAACATAGGTATGCATAGAAAGAGGTCAACATCGTGACGTCACCATTGGTGTAATTAACCGATATTAACCGATATTACCAGCTCATCCCGTTGACACAGGCCTTGACAGCATAAAGGTATGTATGCCCTCTGTTGTTGACCTCTTGTTGTGTATTGTCAGATCTCACGAACAATGTTAACTGGTCACTGAGATGTAAACTAGTAAGAATTGTAAACACACCTCCTACAGTTCATTCATTCTTTTAAACGCGTTTTTTCAGAGGAAGAATAGAACTTTGCAATCGATATTTATCTGTCCTCCAGTTACAATAACAGAAGAAGAAGGAAGCACACACATTACAGTAAACTTTATATTTACGTATAAGAATGAAAAATACCATTTACAGAGCTACATGGTATCCACACATCAGCTGAAAGCTTCACTTGCGAATGATAAGGGCAATGAAAGTAAGTAAGATACTGCAGCAGACGTTTGATAAAGTGTAATATTGGTTGTACACGTGTCTTTGTGTATCTGCACGCACGTATAGTGTTTCTTTTATGAATCACTATAGTTAGATAGTTAGATTTCATAGAATTTTACCCGCTGTGTCCAGATGCTTACACTAAATAAGATTACTGCCTTGTATATTACTAAAAATACGATTTCCCACTCAAATAACCAGTAATAACTCATCCTAATAACGATTAACTGGGGTTGCGCCTCATAAACATCGACCTCGTCCATATGATGAAGACTTGGCAACGTAAAGGGTCTGATGTACAATCGTGACATCTGTATTTGTGACACCTTTCTGTTGATGCGGATGTTTATATGTGACGATGATGTTTATAGCTAGAGAACGAAAGAATAATATCAATACAAATATGGAGAAATATGAAGAGAAGGTTGGAGACTTATTTACACAGTGGATGTGTGAATAACTATTCCTCCAGCCACTTGTGTCGTGAATCAGAAATTTAATTGTTGGGTTTTACTCTGGTAGAACATAATCTCGCCCTCGTAACTGACCTTAGTCAGTCATCTTCCATTCAGGTATTTGCGAAATACTACGTCACCAGACAGGACTGTCCGTTTTTCTCCTACAAATCGTACTGACAAAGGTAATGCCAATGGAGAGAGCAAACAAAGTCGTACAATACAAACTGTAGATCAGTGACGTATAGGACAATACAGTCATCATCTCCATAATAGTTATCAGGCTGACCTGTTTCCCATAATTTAGAGGAAGACGACAGAGGAGTTCCGTCACTCCAGCGGTAGTCTCCCTCAACCTCAAGGTCATTTCCTCCCACCCAAATGCTGATGTAGCGAGGTAATCCTGTGTAATAAAAATAAATCACATAGTCTAATATAAGGTGCAGTAAAAAGATAACGGTTGCTTTTACTTTACATCTACATTCAAGAAGAAAACTACAAGTGCAAACATTCAAATCTCGACTGTAAGTAACATGATTCTACGCATCTTGTACTGTCCACGGTCCATCGAGTATATTTCTTGTAGACATAGCGAGTGCTTCCCTCCACGTGTGTCGTGTGTGTAGACATAGTCCACCTCTTTGTTAATTAGGAGAGAGAACATTAATGTACTAAATAAACCTCCTTCTCAGACTGGAGCTGGACAGTAAAACAAATCTGAGTACATAAATATTGTTAGTACGCCTGCTTTAAATGACATACACAGCCTTCAGTGTTTGAACTTCTGTAGATACCTGTATACTACACAACACAGACCACAACATTTCTCTATTCCCAAATGAATCCAAAGTTCAGTCTGCAGAACATTTGTCACTAGATTTAAATTGGACAAAAAAGCCAAATCCTCGTTTTCATTTATTCTGTGTGTTTGCTTTCATATTAATATACTGTGTAACTGGTGTATCACTTCTGTGAGCAGTGTAGCAGTGAAATGGCTGACTGTAAATCGCGAGAGTTTAATGTACATAAACGTTAACTGACAAAACTGATAATTGCAACTGACAGAGTAAAAACTAATTATCATATTATGACACACATACCTCACTGTCACTGTACATGAAGACTAACAACTTACCTGTTTGTTTGATAGCGAAACGCACTCGCTCCGCGTCTAAGTCCGGAGACTTGACGTCATACAGGTGAGCGCCGTCTGCCTCGCAGTCTGCTTTTGCTGTAGTGTAGTCCACCTTTCTCGTCGAAACCTTCAAGCAGGTTCTCTGGTACCACATGTAGCCCGCTTTCAAACGACATTGATCTGGAAGTAGAGATTGAAAGTCAGTTAAACACTGTTGTTATACAAACGACACAGCGATGTGACTGGTTGGCTGGGAAGACATTATCAGTATTCCTTGACGCTGTGACGATGATAGCGATGGTGTTGGTGGAAGTGATGACTATTATTATCATTGTAATGGTGATTGATAATATTAAAGAGGGTGGTTTCGATGAAACTAAAGTTGGAGTAAAAATATGGTTGTTTGTATAGAAATAAACTCTTTTCTAGAACTGTTCTTTTTAAAAAAAAACACTTAAGATTTTGAAAAAATTTAAGAACCTGCTGGCGTCAACTTTGACAAAAGTAAACGAATGGCCTCCCTTGATTTGTTTATATTAATCTCAAGTCTATTCAGCCTATTGTCGATAGCTGACAGCTTCCTCTCGAGTTCCGACACCCGAAGCTCAGTTTTCGATGTCAGGTTTGTCAATGTCTGGACATTGCTGGTCAACGTAGTTCTCAGATCTGATGTTATTTGTTGCAGACCAGACAGTCCTGTCTTCCCTTCAGCTTTAAGTTCTGTAATTTGCTTGTTAAGTTGTGATTGTTGTTTATCAGCTGCCGCGGAAATTTCTTCCATCCTCTGTTGCAAATCTTGAACCTGGTCCGAAG
>SRHC01002574.1:6612-31900 GCA_004794325.1 Pomacea maculata | reverse complement strand
TTCAATGGCCTGGACAGCAACAGTAAGTTAAAGAGCTTTGTGTGAAAAAATTAAAATAATTTTTTTTTAAATTCTACAAAAGATTGTTTTAAGTGTTTTTTCTAAAAATTTAATTTAATTATTTTGACAGATGTTTAAGCTTTTTGTCTTTTACAAAGGAAAAAAATTAAATGTCATTTAAAGTTATGTGTATTTCTATTTTTATTAATGTAGAATATGTTCATATTTTCAGAGAACGGAGAAATCACACGTGAAGAAATTGAAGAGAATTATTTACCGGTAATGTATTCAGCTGATATAAATACAGGCAGCCATACAGACAAACCAAAAAATCAATAAAAATGAAATACATGAGAAAGAACGAAAGATAACGTTAATGCATCCTACATGTTATTTTGAGTATGTTGCTAACATGTTTATGCTGTATAGTAAATGAGATGTAAGTATTTGTTTATACTCTATTTTGTGTTTTCAGCTATTCCTTGGTAAGCTGGACGGTGACAGCAAAGAACAAGCCTAGGCTGATTACTAAGAGGTTGTTTTGCCCGACACATGGAAGAAATGACAAATAAATATTAAATCTTTGAGCAGTCACTTGAGATTTTGTTGTTTATGATGTATGGTGATAAATATGCGACTTCAAAACATTGCACTGAACGTTTTAGCACACGATGTCAACTCTACATCATGTTGTCTGTCTCTTTTCTTTTTTTTTTATTTCTGCTGTAGATCAAGTTTTAACCTGATATTTTTTAAACCCGGATTTTAAACTTTTCATCCAGTTATCTAAATTTGTGTGTGTGTGTGATTCCCTTCCACGAACAGAATTTCGAACACTTTAGATTTTTTTTTTGTGTGTATTAAATCCCAAAACGTTATTGTCTAATTTAATACTTATTTTGCTCTTCTATTACAAGAATATTTTAAATTGTTTTGAAGTATGCAAGCAACATTTTAAACAGAAATTAGGGTAAAAGTTTTCTTTTAAAAATTTTATGGTGACGATGAACCAGATCACGCTGCATTTTTTCAATTCACAAATGTGCATAACATCAACAGAGCAATAAATGCAGAAGATAATGCATCAGAATTACCAAGTCTTTCGTCGTTAAAACATCAATTAATTAAGGAACAGCTGCCATTAATTTTTTTTTAATTTTGACCCTCCACGACGAAATGAGTCTTGTCGCGCGGAACAGTTATGTGCTAGAGGCCCCGAAAGGTGACAGGGGTCAGTTTTGTGCAGTTTGTCTTTTCTTTAAAAATGGATTCCTTGGTTATTAAACTATCAGCAAAATACACTGTAATGTCAAAATGAAAGTTAGAAAACGTCTTTAAATACGTTTTAATCGAGGTACCCTACTGCGAGCACATATTTCTGAAGAAATTCAAACGCTGTTTCCACAGTGTTTCCCTGCTATAACCCCTTTCGTGTTATACCTTGCCAGAAAGCCCGGAGTCTATTTGTTCAATATCTTTTCAATTTTAATTTGTGCAAAGAAGAACGTATCAAATACCGATCAAAAGATTTGTCTGCAAAAGTTTAGGAGTAAACAGACCCGGTCGGCCATCTCGACGCTAATTTTTAAACCCGCTTTTCTCAAAATGGCCAGCACCGTACTGTCACACTTAAAACGTTTATAACTCAGTTTTAGGACTAGAAAAATCCTTTTATTATCAAAAGAAAGTTTAGAAATTTACTTTTTACAAGTGTTCAAACTTAAGACTTAAGACTTATTTCGTCGTGGAGGGTCACAATTACATTTTCATGTTTGGGATTGCTTTTTGCAAACACCTGCATAATCAACACATCCTTTGAAAACAAACCCAATGAACCAGCGAAAAAAGAAATTTATAAAAGTGAAAGTATGTGTGAGTACAAATCAAATCTGTGTAAAATACCATATTTTATTAGATATGCAGGTTATAGTAAAACAGTTACATAGCTTGAACGTTTAATAGCAATGCATATTTTGTTCATAAAGTATGAAATATATTTTTTCAAGAAAACAGACTACATGTTTAGGTATATACGTGTAAAACTAATGCCTTACCAAAAGCACAAAACCCGATGACATTAATATCACTGAGACAACAGTCCATCTTCTTATGTTACTAAATTTGAAACGCCCTTTGAACCCTTGCGTGTCATGTGGAACACTTTCGACACGTGTACAATTCTTATTTATATAAAAGCAGTACTTGTACGCTAGGTCAAATCTGGCTGGTGACAAATAATTAGGAAACTACTTAATTTTGTGGAGAACTTCGACTTACTAAAATTTGCCTCTTAAGAAGTAATGACATTGAAAAAAAAGTTTATGTGTTCCTCAATTAATTGATGTTTTAACGATGAAAGCCTTTCATAGAAATTTGTAATCTGTGTGAGCATGCTAATTCTGATGCATCATGTTCTTATTTTATTACTCCTTTTAGTACTGAAAGCTTACAAACATTTGATATTAGGCACGTTTGTGAATAGAAAAAAATGCAGAATGATCTGGTTTATCGTCATCAAAAAAAAAAAAAAAAAAAACCTTTACCCTAATTTTTTATAAAACGGTTGCTACATTACTTGCAGTAATAGTTATAAGTTTACAAAATTATATTTATCTACAACTCGTTAAAAATAAGAATAGAAGTGTCTAAGGAAGAAATTATAAAGAAGAGTCCAGTGTAACTTATAGATGGTAGCTGACGAACACCACAGAGATGTAATTGGAATGTGAGAATTTTAATCAGACACTAGAGTGGAGTAAGTTTATCGCCGACAAAACTCACTGCTGATATGTTAGGCCGTTTATGGAACTATGTCCAAGCTTTATTTTAAATCCATTTTATAAAGTACCCGGTTTAATATTTGATATATAGAAGAAATAAAAAAGAAGAGAGAGAAAAGATATCAACAACATAATGTACAGACATCAACATGCGCACACACATTCAGTTCAATGTTTTTAGTCACAATTTTTAGTCGCAACACCACTCAGCTAAAACAACAAAGTTCTCAAGTGACTATTCAAAGAGTTAACATTTATTTCTCATTTCTTCCAGATGTCATGGAAAGCAACCTGTTAGTAATCAGCCTAGGCTTGTTCTCTGACGTCATCAAGGAATAGCTGACAACACAGAAACAAAATAAAGTTTAAACTTTTATCTGCATCTTATTTACTATACAACATAATCATTTTAGACACATTTTAAATATAGCATGCAGGATGCATTCATTTTATCTCTCATTCTCTCAGTTTGTTTCATTTTTATTTATTTTTCTATTTGTCTGTATGCCTGCCTGTATTTTTATTATCTTTCTACATTACCGGTAAATAATTGTCTTCAATTTCTTCACGTGTGATTTTTCCGTCCTCTGAAAATGTTAAGATAGACAACATTGAGAGAAAGAGAAATGCAAACCAATTAAAATAACATTTATTGTTTTTTAAACACAAAAAGCTTGAACATTGGGTAAAGATATTTTAAATAAATTAAAAAATAGATTAAATCATTTTAAAAGTTCTTCTGTAGAAATAAAGATAATGTTCTCATTTTTAATTTATTTCTTCACACATTTAGGTTTTTTGTCCATAGCTTTTTGTCTGAAAGCTTTTAAACTTACTGTCACCGTCCAGACCATTGAAAAGAGCGACAAGGCAGCCTGAATCGAGAAAGTTATCATTTGGCTTATTGTCGCGACTGTCGTAAAATTTAAAAGCTGCCGGCATCAAAAGAGGGGGCGACCCGGGATGTGCTCCAGCGGCAAATTCTTCGAATGTCATCAGTCCGTCTTCTGTAAAGATGATTTGCAAGTAAATATAACTGTTTTCTTATTCACATGATTGGATAATGGTTATTATCATAAACTCACCCAGATCTTCAACAAACTTTACTTTCCATTTGACCCACAAAAACAAAAATAACGGGCAATTTCCTTTTACTGAAATATTGATTCATAAGCATAACTAGAGCGCTATAAAATCCAAGAATTTTTGATTAGTTTGTTTCAAAAGTTTTAATTAACACAAACGTGTAATGTGCAGACCACCTTTATAGCATAGTCACACACACTCCCATGAACATCCAAAGAAAAACACCTACAACCAATCTTAGTCACACATAGATATATAAGACTTTTTAAAATACAAGCCGAAGCTTCTAAATTTCACTGTCATGTGACAGAAGCTTTGGTAACTGTCAGACTGAGGAAAATGTGGAAATTACAAATGAATATTTAAATAATGATAATGATGACGACGATGATGATGACTCTTACTGTTAAAGTCATCGTTGTTGAAACCGGCACGCATTTCACTGTATTCAACAACCCCATCTTTGTTTGCGTCGACGAGATCAAACAGGGAGTCAGATGGGTCGGCGCCATGGCTACAAATATAGAAACATTTTGCATCCTTTAATCTGATTAATACATGGTTCTTTGAGTGTATTATCGTGTCACAGCAATGTAATAAAAAAAAACTTAGTGTTTATTATACCGGCAAAAGTAAACCATATTCATAGCTGACTAGTTGAATAGGTGTATGTTCTTCCCTTCATTGTTACCTCACACAAGTTCACTTTTACCTGAGAGAAACAGCCAGCAGACCAAGAAAGACGATAACCAACATGATGGATTAAGCAGGGAAGTCGGGAAACCAATCTGTCAAGAGAGAATAATTAGAAATAGAGTTCTGTTCTAAAAGAAATCTTTTTCCACCTTAAACAGTTTTTTTTAATTATAAAATAAAAATCCAAAAATGTTTGAATTTTAAACATTTCGTTCATCTCGCTCTTTTCTATAAATGATTAATACTATCTTATGTAAGTTCATAAATAACTGATCCATCGTAATATCGCTTGTGAGTTAAAAACAATCACATCAAACAAATTATAATAATGAAGCTCTGTCTCGTGCTTCTTTCATTTATCGATATTAATTGTTTTGTTTCTGGAATCGCACCTTTTAATTTTTTTAATAGCATCCTGCTTTAAAATATTGTTACACGATATTATTCTTTGTTCAGCATCACGAATTAACTTTATATTTCTTTCTGATTTGGCTTCTGTTAGCCAGTGTTGGTCTTCTTGCTTCTTACGGTGTTTTCTGCTTTTTAGGACACACAGTGATACATTTGGTAAAATCTTCTAAACATTGCTTTAGTTCCACGTTCTGTATACTGTACTTACCGTTTGAACTAGAAGCAGGTCAGCGAGATTGAGAGTGCTTGAGTTGTGGTGTGAGGTGAGTAGATCGCAGGACCGAATATATACCTCTCCGTCGAGACAAACATTTCAATAAATCAGGGCTAAAACAAACATTTACTAAATTTCATTTCCGTTTGTGACACGTATCAGTGACTGTTTCTGACAAGTGTTATTAATCATTGCATGTGTTTGCATCAAATTTTCCTGTAATTAGTTCTGAGTGTTGAGTTTCCAAATTATGATGTCTGCGGCAGGTGTCATCACGGTGTCTTTGTTCCTGTTCGTGCATGCTTGTGCACCAGACAGAAACCACGAAAAAAGAATCGTTCTTAGCCGAGGAATGTGAACTATTATGAATTTTGTGTTGACTGGTCAGCCTGAAATTCATTGTATCAACGTTGCATTCAAAACTATGCGTAGCAAGAATTTACCAACTTTTAACCCACTACTAACTTTTCGTTAGAGTTTTATTACAAGTAGCAGGTATGTTGTTGTTGTAGTAGTAGTAGTAGGAGTAGTAGTAATAATAATTCATTCTTATTTAATCGCACTGGTGTCAAACTGCTGCATCTCATGAAACAATGTAAATTGACCTTGAAAGTTGTTTACAATTAAAGTGTTGCTGACATTGTTATTGCTGTTATCGATTGCTTCACGGCTCACATCATCATTAACACATTTTGTTTTGAATCACTACACATAGCGCTATCTTCTGATGAAAATGAATGTTTGCCAATAGCAAAAATATCAAAATGAATGGAGTTGGTGGTGTGAAAAGTTTTGCGTATTTGCAGTATTTGCTATCGTCTCTTTTGTCCAGCCAGCAACTTTCATTTTTTTTGTCCAGTAGACTCCAGTAGACCAGTCGCTCACCCACCTCTAGTTCAAACGGTAAGCAGAGTATACAGATTTAAGTGGAATTTTAGAAAAAGTTAAGAAGGGTCTATAAAATTTATCGCTGTGTGTCCTAAAAAGCTAATAACAATGTAAGAACCAAGAAGACCAATACTGACGAACAAAAGCCAATGAAATATAAAGTTAATCCGTGATTCTAAAGAAAGAATATTGTGGAACAAAATGTAAAAGCAGGATGCTACTAAACGACGTAAAATGTGTGATCCCAGAAACCAAATTTCATTAAAAGTTCATAATCTTGATAAATGAAATAAACTTATAGAATATAAAAAGCTGTAGGAAATGTTTCAAACATAAACGTGCAGATTTTCAGATTGTCATTAATACAATATTTTTAGGGTAGAACAAGATAGTTCTTATAGAATAAAACTTTATTTGTATTTATTCTCTCTCGACAGATCGGTTTGCAGACTTACCTACAAAATAAATCATGTTGGTTATTGTCTTTCTTGGTGTCCTGGCTGTCAGGTAAGATATATTCAACTTTTCTGTTGAAAAAAGATTTTTTTCTGAAATGTCGTCAGCTATGCATATGGTTTACTTGTTACCGGTATAATCAAGTCTACGTATGCGATTTTTTCTTACATTTTTGTGACACGACCACATATTCAAGGTTCCATGTATTAATCAGATTAAATGATGCAAAATGTTTCTATATTTATAGCCATGGCACCGACCCATCTAAACCACTGTTCAATGTAGTTGACGGAAACAAAGATGGGGTCGTGAAATGTTTGCCGGTTATAGTCCTCCTCCTCCTCCTCCTCCTCCTCCTCCTCCTACTCCTCCTCCTTCTCCTAAAAAAATAATAATGTTCTCGATTCAGATTCTTTTCAATCGCCTGCACGGTAACAGAGAGTTAAAGAGCTTTATGACAAGAGCTTTGGACAAAAGACCTAAATGTCGAGAAAATTAAATTAAAATGAAAACATTTTTTTCTTCTACAAAAGATATTTTTAAAAAAGATTTTTTAAAATTTTAATTTAATTATATTTATCATTTTTGTTTTTAAAGAAAAAAATTTAATTTTAATTTATTTGCATTTCTCCTTTTATTAATGTAGAAGATGTCAATATTTGCAGAGAACGAAGAAATCAAATGTGAAGAAATTGAAGACAATTATTTTCCGGTGATGTATTCAGCTAATATAAATACAGGCAGACATACAGACAAACCAGAAATCAATAACAATGAAATACATGAGAAAGAATGAAAGATAACGGTAATGCGCCCTACATGTTATTTTGAGTACGTTGCAAAAATGTTTATGCTGTAGAGTAAATAAGACGAAATAATTGTTTATGGTCTATTGTGTTTCTTGGTTTCTTTTCAGCTATTCCTTGGTAAGTAGGACGGGGACAGCAAAGAACAAGCCTAGGCTGATTACTAAAAGGTTGTTTTGCCCGACACATGGAAGAAATGACAAATAAATGTCAAATCTTTGAGCAGTCACTTGAGACTTGTGTTGTTTATGTGTGGTGGTAAACATGAGACTTGAAAACGTTGCACTGAACGTGTTTGCACCCGATGTCAACTCTGCATCGTGTTGTTTGTCTCTTTTCTCTTTTTTATTTCTTCTGTAAATCGACTTTTAACCTGATATTTTATAAAACCGGATTTTAAATAAATCTTAGTCATTGTTCCACAAACGACCTAACATATCAGAAGTCAGTTTTGTCGGCGATAAATGTACTCCACTTTAGTGTCTGATTAAAATTCTCACATTACAATTACAGCTCTATGGTGTTTATCAGCTACACTAAACTCTTCTTTTGTAGCTTCTTTCTTAGACAGACTTATTCAAAGTCGACACCATCAGGTTTAGAGCCCCAAGAAGGAAGAGGACGCAAGTATTTCTTATGGTTGCTGTTCCTCTGTAAAGTTCAGTTAGTGGAAAGCAGTTCTCTTTTTCAATAAGAAGCACGATCACACACGCGCGCACGCACAAACACACAGAGCCACAAAAATACATTTTTTCTGCTTCTTTTGTCATTTTAATTTACTTATGTCACAAATTACAGCTCGGCGGTGGTCGTCAGCAACTATTTATAAGCTACACTGGACTCTTCTTTGTAATTACTTCCTTAGACACTCCATTTTTACTTTTAACGATTTCAAGATAAATATAATTTTGTTAACTTACAACAATACCGTTGATGCTTTACCTTTATTTGCATCATAATTTTTCATTCAGTTATCTAAATATGCGTGTGTGTGTGTGTGTGTGTGTTCGATTCGCTACCACAAACAGAATTTCGAAAACTTCAGCAGTTTTTACTGTTTTAAATCTGAAGACGTTAGCGTCCAATTGGATTCTTAAAATATTGTCCTTCTATTTCAACATTTTTTTAAAAATTGTTTTGAAGTATGCAAGTAAAGTAGGTACAGTTTAAAAAAAAAATAGGATAAAGGTTTTTTTTTTCTCTTTGGTTTAAAAAAAATTATGATAATGATGAAGCAGATCACGCTGCATTTTTTCAATTTACAAAAGTGCTTAACATCAAATTAAGAAGTTGTAACTGGAATGTGAGAATTTTAATCAGACTCTAGAGCAGAGGTGGGCAATTAATTTTCCCAAGGGTCCGCATGAGATATTAGGATGGTTTTAGAGGACCGGACTAATATAGTTAAATCAGTTTTACCCAATATTGTATATATAGTATATATACTGGCAGGCGGGCCAGCGGGCGGGCCGGTCAGAGACAGGAGGCGGGCCGGATCCGGTCCGCGGGCCGGCCTTTGCCCAGGTCTGTTCTAGAGCGGAGTAGGTTTATCGCCGACAAAACTGACCACTGATATGTTAGGCCGTTTATGGAAATATGTCAAACACTTTTTTAAAAATCAAATTTTATAAAATAACAGGATGAATATTAGATAGACAGAAGAAATAAAAAAGAAAAAAGATATCAACAACTTAATCTAAAGACGTCAACAAGAGCATAAATATTCAGTTCAATGTTTTTAGTCGCAATTTGAACACCACTCAGCTAAAACAACAAAAATCTCAAGTGACTTTTCAAAGATTTAACATTTATTTGTCATTGCTACAGGTGTCGGGCAAAGCAGCCTGTTAGTAATCAGCCTAGGCTTGTTCTTTGCTGTCATCATCCTGATTACCAAGGAATAGCTGACAAAAATAGAGTGTAAACATTTATTTGCATGTTATCTACTATAAAGCATAATCATTTTCGACACATTTTAACATAACATGTAGGATGCATTAACTTTATCTCTCATTCTCTCCCATTTGCTTCATTTTATTGATTTTTGTATTTGTCTGTATGCCTGCCTGTATTTTTATTAGCTGACTTTATTACCGGTAAATAATTGTCTTTCATTTCTTGACGTGTGAGTTTTCCGTTCTCTGAAAATGTTAACATAGTCAGCATTGAGAAAAGGAGAGATGCAAATCAATTAAAACAACATTTATTTATTAAAATACAAAAAACTTGAAAATTGATAAAAATATTTAAAATAAATAAAAAAAGTAAAAAATCATGTTGAATGTACTCTTGTAGAAATAAATATAGATGATGTGTTTATTTTTAATTAATTTTTTCACACATTTAGGTTTTGTGTCCATAACTCTTGTCTAAAAGCTTTTAAACTTACTGTTACCGTCCAGGCCGTCAAAAAGAGCGACAACAGCACCTGAATCGATTACGTTATCATTTTTCTCATTGTCGAGACTGAGGTAAAATTTAAAAGCTTCCTCGATTGAAAGAGGAGGTGCTCCCGGATGTTTTCCAGCGGCGAATTCTTCGAATGTCAGCAGTCCGTCTTCTGTAAAGATGATTTGCAAGTAAATACAATTGTTTTCTTCTTAACATGATTGAGTAAAACATATTGTCATGAACTCACCCAGATGTTCAACAAAATTTACTTTCCATTTGACCTACAAAAACAGAAATAACGAGCAATTTCTTTTAAAGAAATGTTGATTCATAAGCATAACAAGGGCTCTATAAGATCCAAGAACTTTTGATTAGATTGTTTCATAAGTTTTAATTAACACAAAAATTTCACTGTGATTTGACGGACTCTTTGGTAGCAGCCTCAACCATTAACCCTGTAATGTTTGAAAAGGCTATCAGGCTGAGGAAAATGTGGAAATTTACAAATGAATATTTTAATGATGATGATGATGATGATGATGATGATGATGATGATGATGATGATGATGATGATGATTCTTACTGTTCAAGTCAGCGTTGTTATAAGCGTCAAACGCGTCACTGAGTCGAGCGACCCCATCTTTGTTTTTGTCGACTATATCAAACAGGGATTTAGATGGTTCGGCGTCAAGGCTACAAATATAGAAACATTTTGCAACATTTGATCTTATTAATACATGGTTCTTTGAGTGTGTTATCGTGTCACAACAATGTAAAAAAAAATCTTAAAGTTTATTATACTGAAAAAAGTAAACCATATTCATAGTTGACGGCATATCACCTATAACGTTTTTCCAACAGCCTAGTTGAATAGGTGTATGTTCTTCCCTTCATTGTTACCTCACACAAATTTACTTTTACCTGAGAGCGACAGCCAGCAGACCAAGAAAGACGATAACCAACATGATTTTTTCTGCTGATAAGTCTGCAAACCGATCTGTCAAGAGAGAACAATTAGAAATAAAGTTCTCTTCTTAAAGAACTCTCTTGTTACACCTTAAACAGTTTTTTTAAATTAAAATCTAAAAATATAAACATGTTTAAATTTTAGACATTTCGTACAGCTGGCTCTATTCTATAAAAGATAAATACGCTTTTATGTAAGTTCCTAAATATGTGACCAGCAGTTTTATTTCTGTTCCGTACAAATCATAAATATTATTATAAAGGGTCGATTATTGTAACATGGACGAATAAATCTCTTCTTTAATCTTAAAAATCTAAAGCGCCTTAAAAATAATAATGATAATGTCATTCTGATCTTTAGTAATATCACACTTGTGAATAAAAAGCAATCATTTCAAACACATTATAATCTCAAAGCTCTGTCACGTACTTCTTTTTTTTTTACCGAGATTAAGAATTTCTGTCTATCGTTTGGTTTCTGGGATCACATCTTTGAATTCCTTTAATAGCATCCTGCTTTTAAATATTGTTACCCGATATTATTCTTTGTTCAGCATCACGGATTAACTTTATATTTCTTTGTAATTTGGCTTCTGTTCGCCAGTGTTGGTCTTCTTGCTTCTTACGGTGTTATCTGCTTTTTAGGACACACAGTGATACATTTGGTAAAATCTTCTAAACATTGCTTAAGTTCCACGTTCTGTATACTGTACTTACCGTTTGAACTAGAAGCAGGTCAGCGAGATTGAGAGTGCTTGAGTTGTGGTATGAGGTGATTAGATGGCAGGACCGAATATATACCTCTCCGTCGTGGCAGACATTTCAATAAATCAGGGCTAAAACAATCATTTACTAAATTTGATTTCTGTTTGTGACACGTATCAGTGGCTTTTTGTGACAAGTGTTATTAATCCTTACATATTTTTGCATCAAATTTTCCTGTAATTAGTTCTACGTGTTGAGTTTCCAAATTATAAAGTCTGCGGCAGGTGTCATCACGGTTTCTTTTTTACTGTTCGTGCATGCTTGTGCACCAGACAGAAACCAATCTTCAAATTATCCAAATCCGTTTGGATTTCTGTTGGCTGCCTTTGTTAGACTCCTAAATAATATTCAGACAACGACAGAATTATAATTTATGTCTTATTCAATCGCACTACTGTCAAACTGCTGCATCTCATAAAACAATGTAAATTGACCTTGACAGTTGTTTACAATTACAGTGTTGCTGACATTGTTATTGCTGCAATCGATTGCATCACGGCTCACATCATTATTAACACATTTTGTTTTTAATCTCTACACAAAGCGCTATCTTCTGATGAAAATGAATGTTTGCCAATAGCAATAATATAAAAATTGAAATGAGTTGATGGTGTGATGAGTTTTGCGTATTCGTAGCATCTGCTATTGTCTGTTTGCACAGGCAGCAACTTTCCTTTGTTTTGTCCAGTAGAGAGATTTCCTACTTAATAGCATTGTATTTTCGCTGTATTGAAATTAAAATTTAATCCCTCATTCTTTATACTGATCATCATACTGGTTGAGATTCATATTTATCTGTAACCTTGAATTTAACTGATTGTTAGGAACAGGGGGTTGTTGCCCCTGTCTGTTGTTAGTCAGAGATTATTGCCCTTAGCTGTATGTGAGTGTGTTTGCTGCGTCGTGGTTTCGCGTCAGAACCCGACGTCATTTTATGACGTAATTTGAGAGGTACGTAGCGTGAAAATTTTTGGGAAGACAGCAGACGACGGGAGACGAGAGAGAGAGGAAAGACAGGAGGGAAAGAGGTCTTTCTGTACGTGTGGATAAAGGGACCGGTAATAAGTAAACTAGTTGCTTGCCAGGTCAAGGAATTACTGAGGAACTCACTGGGAGTGTGGAATCCCAACGAAACCGCCTAGACGACGGAGAAGATTTTTGGGAGAAAGGACGGGCGGAAAACTGAGGAGCTGTCTGACTGTACGTGTGGATACAGAGACGGCTGTGAGAAGTGAAGAAAGGCGGACTGAAAGTGTGGAGTGTCCGCTTTGGATCTTGTGTATTTTGTTGCGTTATCTGTCTGACCATGGTAATTCTTATGCATTATATTCTTATTTTATTGCTCATTTTAATGCTGAAAGGTTACAAATATTTGATGTGAGGCACTTTTGTGAATTGAAAAAAATGCAGCGTGATCTGGTTTATCGTCATTATAATTTTTTTAATAAACCAAACAGAAAAAAACCACGTTAATCTAATTTTTTTTAAAGGCTGCTACATTACATGCACACTTCAAAACAATTTTTAAAATTACTTTTTTGAATAGAAGGACAATATTAATATCAAATTAGAAAGCTAAAGTCTTCAGATTAAACACCCAAAAAACCTCTAAAGTTTCCGAAATTCTGTTTGATGTAGCGAATCAAACACACACACACACACACGCACACACGCACACACGCACACACGCACACACGCACACACGCACACACGCACACACGCACACATTTAAATAACTGGATGAATAGTTATGATGCAAGCAAAGGTAAAGCATCAACAGTAATTGTTGTAAGTTTACCAAATTATGTGTATCTACTACTCGTTAAAAATAAGAATAGAAGTAATTATAAAGAAGAGTCCAGTGTAAGTTATAAATGCTAACTGACGAACACAACAGAGTTGTAACTGGAATGCGAGAATTTTAATCAGACACTAGAGTGGAGTAAGTTTCTCGGCGACAAAACAGATTGCTTATATCAGAGATGCACAACCTACGGCCCGCGGGCCATATCCGACCCTCGACGCGGTGCCATCCGGCCCGCGAAACTTCTGCCCTCAGTGCAGGAAATCGACATGTTAGTAATAAAAGAAGACCTTAAAATACGAAAAAAAGGAAGAAGTATTTATCCCTACGTAGGCGCATCTCAATCTTTTTTTCGATGGACGAACATTTCGATTCAGTGCTCTGACTTGGTGTCTCTACGATGCAGCCGAACATTCAGAAGTTGGTTTCGGGAAAACAACTTCAAATATCCCACTAATTACTACTTAATTAATGGTAAGTACAACTTGTTTCTAATAAAAAATGGTAGCTGCTCTATTTTTTTTTCCTTTTTGTATTTTTGCTGCGAAGTGGCCCGCGACACGGCTGTCCGAAATGGATATGGCCCGCAGGCCGAAAAAGGTTGGGCATCACTGGCTTATATGTTAGGCCGTTTATGGAACTATGTCCAAGCTTTTTTTTAGAATCCATTTTACAAAATAGCAGGTTTAATATTTGATATACAGAAGAAATAAAAAAGAAAAATGAGAAAAGATATCAACAACTTAATCTACGGACGTCAACAAGTGCAAAACATATTCAATTCAATGTTTTTAGTCGCAGTTTTAACAACACTCATCTAAAACAACAAAAATCTCAAGTGACTTTTCAAAGATTTGACATTTATTTGTCATTTCTACCAGGTGTCGGGCAAAGCAGACTTTTAGCAATCAGCCTAGGCTTGTTCTTTGCTGTCACCGTCCTACTTCAAAAGGAATAGCTGACAACACAGCAACAAAATAAAGTGTAAGCATTTATTTGCATCTTATTTACTATTCAGCATAATTATTTTCGACACATTTTAAGCATCACACGTACGATGCATTAACTTTATCTCTCATTCTCTCCCATTTGCTTCATTTTATTGATTTTTGTATTTGTCTGTATGCCTGCCTGTATTTTTATTAGCTGACTACATTACCGGTAAATAATTGTCTTTCATTTCTTGAAATGTGATTTCTCCATTCTCTGAAAATGTTAACATAGTCAGCATTGAGAAAAAGAGAGATGCAAATAAATTAAAATAACATTTATTTTTTAAAACACAAAAAACTTGAGCATCGATAAAAATATTGAAAATAAATTAAAAAATAAAAACAAATCATTTTCAAAGTTCCTTTGTAAAAATAAAGATGTTTTCGTTTTTAATTTATTTTTTCACACATTTAGGTTTTGTATAAATAACTTTTGTCTGAAAGCTTTGAAACTTACTGTTACCGTCCAGGCCGTCAAAAAAGGTGACAACACAACCTGAATCGAGAACGCCATTATTTTTCTCATTGTCGCGACTGTCGAAATATCTAAAAGCTTCCTTCATGGATAGAGGGGGCGACCCGGGATGTGGTCCAGCGGCGAATTCTTCGTATGTCATCAGTCCGTCTTCTGTAAAGATGATTTGCAAGTAAATACAATTATTTTCATCTTAACATGATTGGGTAAAGCTTATAAATATGAACTCACCCAGATCTTCAACCAACTTTACTTTTCATTTGACCCACACAAAAAAATTACTGGCAATTTCTTTTTACTGAAATCTTGATTGCTGAGCATAAGAAGAGCTCTATAAAATCCAAAAACGTTTGATTACTTTGTTTCATAAGTATTAATTAACACAGAAATTTCACTGTCATATGACAGAAGATTTGTTATCTGCCTCAACAATAAACCCCGTAAGGTTTGAAAAAGCTATCAGGCTGAGGAAAATGTGGAAAATTACAAATGAATATTTAAATAATGATGATGATGATGATGATGATGATGATGATGATGATGATGATGATGATGATGATGATGATGATGATGATGATGATGCTTACTGTTCTTGTCAACGAAGTTAAAAGCAGCAAACAATTCACTGAGTCGAACGACCCCATCTTTGTTTCCGTCGGCTAGATCAAATAGGGATTGAAATAGCTCCGGGCGATTGCTACAAATATAGAAACATTTTGCATCCTTTGATCCTATTAATACATGGATGTTTACGTGTCTTAGAGTTAATTATACCGGCAAAAATAGACCATATTCATAGCTGACGGCATATCACCTATAACGTTTTTGCAACAGAATAGTTGAATAGGTGTATGTTCTTCCCTTCATTGTTACATCACACAAATTTACTTTTACCTGAGAGCGACAGCCAGCAGACCAAGAAAGACGATAACCAACATGATGTATCTTGCAGGGAAGTCGGCAAACCAATCTGTCCAGAGACAATAATTAGAAATAAAGTTCTATTGTAAAAGAACTCTCCTGTTACATCTTAGTTGGTTTTGTTTTCTTTTTAATTAAAATCTAAAAATCCTAACATGTTTACATTTTAAACATTTCGTTTAACTGGTTATTGTGAGGAACAGGGGGTTGTTGCCCCTGTCTGTTGTTAGTCAGGGATTATTGCCCTTACCAGTATGTGAGTGTGTTTGCTGCGTAGTGGTTTTGCGTCAGAACTCGACGTCATTTTATGACGCAATTTTAGAGGAACGTAGCGTGAAAATTATTTGGAAGAGGGCAGACGGCTGTGGGGAGTGAAGAGAGGCGGACTGAAAGTGTGGAGTGTCCGCTTTGGATCTTGTGTGTTGATCCTAGAGGATATATTCGTGGTCGTCGACTAGGTGTCTGCCAAGTCAGCACTTACTCCTATGAAGAACCGGAACGTGTATGTGGTTCCCCCTAAGAGTTTTGTTCGTGGAAATCAGCCAAGTGTTGCCAAGACTGCACAACTTCTGGAGCAGCGAAAGGGAGGAATTTACCAGAACGTTTTTTTGGTTGCACAGACGATAACTTCAGGCAGTGCGGTGTGAGTAACTAAGACTTTAACGATCTATTCGAAAACAATCGTCAAATTTGATTTACAGGCCAGGCGTGAAAGACATACAAACTATATATATAGTTCGCAGTATCGTGTGTGTGTTTGTGTGTGTGTGTTTAATGTTGACTGATATAAAAGTTTCGTTGCCCATCACAAATCTATGTGATTTGTGAATGAAAGAACACGTAAGGGGACGTGTGCGTAAAGTGAGTGCGAGTAGTGTGAAAGTGTGAATTGAACGCGTCCCTGACTGCTATATTCTATAAATGATTAATACGCTTTTATGTAAGTTCATAAATGTGACCAGCAGTTTTATTTCTGATCTGTACAGATCGTACATATTATTATAAAAGATCGATTATTGTAAGATGGACGAATAAATTTCTCTTGAAGCTTAAAAAAACTAAAGCGGTTTAAAATAGTAATGATAATGTCTAACTGATCCATCGTAATATCACGCTTGTGAATAAAAAGCAATCACTTCAAACAAATTATAATCTCAAAGCCCTGTCACGTGCTTCTTTCATGTACCTAGATTAAGAATTTCTTGATATCGATTGGTTTCTGGGATCACACCTTTGAATTCCTTTAATAGCATCCTTCTATTAAATATTGTTACACGATATTATCCTTGTATTCAGCATCACGGATTAACTTTATATTTCTTTGTGATTGGGTTCTGTTCGCCAGTGTTGGTCTTCTTGCTTCTTACGGTGTTATCTACTTTTTAGGACACACAGTGACACATTTGGTAAAATCTTCTAAACATTGCTTTAGTTCCACATAATTCTGTATACTGTACTTACCGTATCAACTAGAAGCAGGTCAGCGAGACTGAGAGTGCTTGAGTTGTGGTGTGAGGTGATTAGATGGCAGGACCGAATATATACCTCTCCGTCGAGACAAACATTTCAATAAATCACGGCTAAAACAAACATTTACTAAATTTGATTTCTGTTTGTGACACGTATCAGTGACTGTTTGTGACAAGTGTTATTAATCATTACATATTTTTTCATTAAATTTTCCAGTAATTAGTTCTACGTGTTGAGTTTCCAAATGATGAAGTCTTCGGCAGGTGTCAGCACGGTTTCTTTGTTCCTGTCTGCGCATGCTTGTGCACCAGACAGAAACGAAGAAAGAAGAATCGTGAAAACGTGGTCATTAGCCGAGGAATTGAACTATTATGAACATTGTTTTGACTGGTCAGCCTGAAATCCGTTGTATGCACGTTGAATTCAAAACTATATGTTGCAAAAATTTTACCAACTTTTAACCTACTACTAACCTTCTATTAGAGTTTGATTACAAGTAGTAGGTATGATGATGATGATGATGATGATGATGATGATGATGATGATGATGATGATGATGATGATGATGATGATGATGATGATGATGATGATATCCAATTTGTATAGCGCCATTTTTCTGCATCAGCCAGACCTAAATCCAAATCATCCAATTAGCCAAATCCGTTGGGATTTCTGTTCGCTGCCTTTGTTAGACTCCTGAATAATATTCAGCCAGCGACAGAATCATAATTTATGTCTTATTCAATCGCACTAGGGTCAAACTGCTGCATCTCATGAAACAATATAAATTGATGTTGACAGTTGTTTCAATTACAGTGTTGCTGACATTGTTATTGCTCCTATCGATTGCATCACAACTCACATCATTATTAAAACGTTTTGTTTTGAATCACTACACGTAGCGCTATCTTCTGATGAAAATGAATGTTTGCCAATAGCAAAAATATCAAAATGAATTGCGTTGGTCGTGTGAGGAGTTTTGCGCATTCGTAGTATCTCCTATCGTCTCTTTTGCCCAGGCTGCTGCTTTCCTTAAAATATTTGTGGCATGTCACTCTTTCTCCAGATCATTAGTGAAAAGGCAGCTTTAAGTGTTAAGAGACAGTATGATATCAAGTGTGGCTTAATGGCACTGAACGCAGATGAAACGTCCACACACACACACACAAAACTCACACGGCGTTCAAAGATTTTAAGTAAAAGTATTTACCATAAATTAAGAATATAACAAATATAAAGAACTATGTTGAGAAGACAAAGATCAGCATCAGAAAAGAATGGAAGACAACAGTCAAAGCGTTCATGGGGCACAAATTACAGTCTCAACATCATGTGACTAAAACACAATATCCATGATTTGTTTTAAAATTGAATTTTTATTTTCAGTGTCTTGCAGGTATCCTTCTCACAGCATGTTCACACTAACGTGTGACCCCTGCATCATGAGCGGAGAGTTGGATTATCTGACAACAGAAAAAAGTAACACTGTGAAGTTGAATACTCAAATCTCGTTCTAAGCATATTAAAGTTGTAAGTCTTTGAAACAATGGCCTATGAGACTAACTCTTTGATTAAAAATCCTCCAAACATTGTAAAATGCATAGTAATTTCTTCAAATAATCAAGAAATAATCTGAATATAACGAGTAAACAGTTATTAGGCAGTTTGTCACATAACATATTTTAAATTATTGGCAGGAATGTTTTAGAGTGTTTTTATGCTTAATTGTACACCTAGTTACCTTGAATGTTGAAACATGTGAATATTTCTGCTTAGAAAGCAGGAACAAACTTTCAAACCTAATTACGAGCAAGCCCCTAAGATGCACACAGTTGCAAACAGCGAGAGAGACTCAATATACTAAATGTCTTTTAGTAAATTGAATGCTAATAGGTTATTAATACACAAGATACCGTGTTTTTTAAGTTGTCTTTTCATATGGATTTCTTTTTCCCTCTTTCTTTATATTTATATATGTTTGACTGTTTCAGAATAATGGTATTACCTCTCGAGCAGCTTTTAAAAACTCTCCCAAAGACACCTTCTGGTTGTCTGAAAATAGAAACGAAGCTTAGACGTTTGAGCGATGTTGTATGGTTAAACAATGTGAAAACGAAATAGAAAATACATCTTATTCGGTATTTACTTGTACAACTAAGACACGTGGACTAAAATAAACGACTCTCACTGTCATCGTCAAAAAGTTTAAATAAGTGGAGAACAAAAAATGGGTCCAAAAATCCGTGAGTTGTTCCGTCCATTTTGTCGTAGAATTCGTAAGCGGCCCTGGTGACATCTTGGGAGTAGTTACCAGGTCGGAGCGCATCACCAAACTCTCTGAGGGAAACCTTGCAATTACCTGTAAAAGGAATCGTCGACTGTTCTCATTCTACTTTATTGTATTATTATCTCTGACACTGCGTGTCAAGAAAACATTTTTTTAACAACTGTAACTACTTAGAAGTACGCCGCTTTCAATTATAGTGTACAAAGACTTGCAAACATACAACAGCGCATTTGTATTTACATATTAATACAGTCATTATTAAAAATTCGAAATGTCTAAAGTTTTTGCAAATATTTAAGAATAAGTACTTGAGCAGATAATAATAGAGAGAACAAAAGACAAGACACACTTTCCAAATAACAACACATCACTTTAGATGGTGATGTTGATAATAATTATTTTAGTATTGTTGTTGTGTTGTTCTTGTTGTTGTTGTTCTTGTTGTTGTTGTTGTTGCTGTTGTTGTTGTTGTTGTTGTTGTTGTTGTTGTTGTTGTTGTTGTTGTTGTTGTTGTTGTTGTTGTTGTAGCAGCAATACCATTTTCGTCAGACGCTAGGAAAGCAGTGAACAGTTCATCCAGGGTGAGGTAACCATCATTGTTTGTATCAAGAGGAACAAAATCGCCCTTAAGTCTGGCATCATCATAGCTGTAACTGTAAATATTTACTTTTTTAGAACAGTGTTGCTTCGCATGTAGGTTGGCAAAATGAAAATTATTTTTAAGAAAAAAACAACTTTACTAACATTTATTTAATGATAACATATAAAACGTAAGTCATTTTAAATTTGACTGAACATTTTTTTTCAGCACCCGACCATTTCGTTTCCATTGTAATATTAACCTGTAGAAAGATGACACTTACCCGAGTACAGCAGTCACAACACCAAGAAGGATGATAATCTTCATAGTAAAATTTGCTGGGTACTCTGGTAAGTAGTCAGCAAGTTTTAAATTATTATGAATTATGTCTTATCATTATAAAATAATCTCTTTTTGTAAGATTTTCTTTGATGCTTTGATAGCTGGGTTGTGTTTACAGCTGTAGACTCTTGTACTAGATGGTAGTATTACTTATTTTCTACAAACTAAATTAGTAATAATTGTAACTTAATATCTTATACTGTAAGAATTTTTTGTGAAAGAATTATACAAGCGACAACCCATTGTTCTTTTGTTTTGAATTATATAACCTGCGAAGTATTTCTTAAAGGTGACTAAAAGTTTACTAACAAACCTTTCATGACCAACAGACGTATTCTAATATAGTAAAACATATTTCACAGTATTGTCCTGTGTACTCACGGCTAACGCAGGTCCGACAATCAAGAGTTTCAGCTTCAGCTTGTATTGGTGTGTGGCGCGATGGTAGAATTTATACCTTTGTGAAGATGTAATTAGATGACTCATCGGGTATGAAGCATGTCAAGAGATTAATTCAAAGTTCTTTAGCTAAAGCTGACAGGCAGCCGCATACTTACTTGCTTATCTCAGGTGCTTTGAAATACAAAATCTTAGTCTGTGTGCTTAAGAATGGCGGTTATTATTGATTATTATCTAATTAATATTACATGTGCACGTCGATAGAAGCCTTAGACGTGTTTTCATGATACGTAAATACATTAGTCATTAAGGATTATGCTTATCAGGTGAAAAATCTTTGTCGCTTAATATGGTTGACAGGTGACCTGTGAATGACTACAAAATCGTAGATGATTTCAGACTTACATGGCTAATTACGGGCTTTGCAAATGTATTAAAAATAATTAATAAATATTAAATTAATATTTTTTTAGTTACAAGTACCGTGCGTGTATGAATAGATTACTAAGTAAGAATTTCGCCCTTCAAATTAAAAATCTTGGTCATTAGCTGTGGTTGACAGGTAACCTCTATCTGAACTACAAACTGCTGATGTTTTGAGATTAACGCACTTGTTATAAAAACATAGCGAAATTAATTAATATTTAATTCACAGTTTATTATCTTTAGTAGTGCGAGTGTGATGTGTCTTTGTGTGCGTGCGTGTAAGTGAAAGTGTGCTTGTGTGTCCGTGCATGTAAAGAAAAAAGCAAAGAATAAAAGATGTTACCTTAATGTATTCATTCGTTTAAACTTTTATATATATATATGCATATACATATATAATTGGGTTTCAAATTTTATTTCTCTGTGTGAGTGATTGTCAGGTTACGAATGAGAAATCACTTTTTTGTTTGGTCTAGTACCAATGTATTTGTATATGTAAACTAATGTTATCACTGTATGATTGATTTTAAGTAAATTAACCTAACAAATTGTAGCTGTGTAGCTGATAACTTATTTAAGTAAAAAATAATAAGTCGATATTATAAATATTTTGGTAGAAAGATCGCTGCTAACCAAAAATATATTTTTTATAAACTTGGTATAAAATGGTAATTTATTCAGTTTTACACACGAATATACCACTAAATCGACTAAAAGCAAACGAATCAAAACACAGAAGTATCAGAGTACATGCATACGTAAATTAAAGGGGAAAGTAAAGGTGAAGTTACAAGTATAGCCGATAATCGTATTCTTTCTAAATTTTTTCTTCCGACGTCGATGTGCTAGTGCATAAGTTCGCTTGTTCGTTGCACAATAACCAAAAAAAATTCATAATTTGATATTGTATGATTTATATTGAAATATAAACAAATTTTTAAAACACCTTTGATAAAGAAAATAAATAACGTTACAATTTGTTTGAACTCCACCTTTTATTGAACTTGAAAAAAAATAGTTATTAAAAATGTTCTCAATGAACAAGTATTATTATTAATTTTTCTAACAGTAATCACTGCCACGGTGTCAGAGCATGATGTTTAAATGCATCTGCATTCTGACAACGGTTTCAGCCGACTTAGTTAAAGATTTTATAGTGTTAACAGATTTAGTTTTTGACATCCATAATCCCCACTTATTTTTCTGTCTATTAAGAGGACATTGTATATATATTTTGCCATTACATCCTACTGCATGAGACACTTCGACTCTTGCACTTTTGCTTCTGCTGACAAGACCGTACAGTGTCAGTTGGTTTTGTGATTTATTTACAGTGAAAAATCTTAACTTATTTTGCAAAAGTTTAGGTATATTTTTGCGTGTGTGTATGTGTATGTCTGCGTTTGTGTGTTTGAGAAAGAGTGTGAGTGTTAATGTTGGGGCACTTGCCTTGCTGTTAAAGCATACTTTGAATGTGCATATTTTTGGTTTCTCTCTTTTTTTAATACATGTACAATACGCATTTTTTTAGTAAACGCAATCAGAGAAACAAACTCTCATTATAAATTCTTCAATAATTTTAATAGCGAAATATTTTTTAGTCTACAAATCTAGTAGCTGACAATTTATTGCAAAATTTTAGCATAAATGTTGTGTGCGTGGCTTCCTTTAAAAAATTTAGCAGTGTGTCATATAAAAGAGTATATATACATAAGTCCTATATAATTATCTGTATATATCATAATTAAAAATATCGCACACAATGTGTATTCCGAAGATAAATTTACATAAAAATCTATCTTCTTAAAATAATGGGAAAATCTTTCTTTGTGTCAGACATGTAAAATATTCATACACTTAATTATTATTTCACAGATTAACTGTTTTACGCCATGAAGATTATCATTCTATTTTGTTTTCTACATGTTGTGCTTTGGTTGGCATCAAATGTTTAAGTGTAGCGAGAAAAAATATTCCCACTATTTATTGAAAGGTTAAATCAAAGAACTGTTACTAATGTAAAATATCCAGTTAGAAATACACACTGTAACTAACAGAGAATATCGTTCTATCGGTAGTTTAAATGAACGAGAGAGAAACAACCTTTCATTTATTACTCTGACTTTCATTAGAATCATTAATGATAACTTTAATGCATAATATAATAATAATAGACAGGCAGAAATAAGTCTGTATTGTTGGCAGCTTAATGGCACTTTACGCAGATGAAACGTCCACACACACACAACTTACACGGCGTTCAAAGATTTTAAATAAAAGTATTTAACATAAAGTAAGAAGATAAAAAATGTAAATAACTATGTTGAGAAGACAAAGATCAGCATCAGAAAAGAATGGAAGACAACAGTCAACAGCGTTCATTGGTGCACAACTTACAGTCTCAACATCACGTGACTAAAACATAATGTCAACATTCATGATTTGTTTTAAAATTGAATTTTTATTTTCAGTGTCTTCCAGGTATCATTTTCACAGAATATTCACACTAAATTGTGACTCCTGTTTCATGAGCGGAGATTTGTATTATCTGACAACAGAAAAAAGTAACACTGTGAAGTTGCATACACAAATCTCGTACTAAGCATATTAAAGTTATATGTCTTTGAAACAATGGCCTATGAGACTAACTCTTTGACTAAAAATCCTCCAAACATTGTGAAATGCATAACAATTTCTTCAAATAATCAAGAAATAATCTGAAGATAACGAGTAAACAGTTATCAGACAGTTTGTCACATAACATATTTTAAATTATTGCCAGGAATTGTTTTAGAGCAGCGTATTAATTTGCATTGATTGGTTCGTTTCTTTATTTGTACCAAGACTAGAACAAGTCCTACAGTGAAAGGCGCCATCTAAAAAGATCGCTAGTGTCTCCTGTTTTAGACGGAAGAGAATTTATG
Organism: Pomacea maculata; assembly: GCA_004794325.1. Lineage (NCBI taxonomy): Eukaryota > Metazoa > Mollusca > Gastropoda > Architaenioglossa > Ampullariidae > Pomacea > Pomacea maculata. Next base: position 7,821 of record SRHC01002574.1, on the reverse strand, counting down.
CTTAATTGTCCACCTAGTTACCCTGTATGTTGAAACACTTGCCTATTTCTGCTTAAAAAACAGGAAAAAACTTTCAAACCTAATTACGAGCAAGCATCTAGCATGCAAACAGTTGCAAACAGCGACAGAGACTCAATATACCAACTTCAAAACTGTCTTTTAGTAAATCTAATGCTAATAGGTTCTTAATACACAAGATACCGTGCTTTTTAAGTTCTCTTCTCATATGGATTTCTTTCTCCCTCTTTCTTTATATATATATATGTTTGACTGTTTCAGAATAATGGTATTACCTCTCGAGCAGCTTTTAAATGCTCTCCCAAAGACACCTTCTGGTTGTCTGAAAATATAAATGAATCTTAGACTTTTGAGCAATGTTGTATGGTTAAACAATGTGAAAACGAAATAGAAAATACATCTTATTCGGTATTTACTTGTACAACTAAGACACGTGGACTAAAATAAACGACTCTCACTATCATCGTCGAAAAGTTTGAATAAGTGGAGAATAGACAATGGGTCCAAATATCCGTGAGTTGTGCCGTCCATTTTGTCGTAGAATTCGTAAGCGGCCCTGGTGACATCTTGGGAGTAGTTACCAGGTCGGAGCCCATCAGCAAACTCTTTGAGGGAAATCTTGCAATTACCTGTAAAAGAAATTGTCGATTGTTCTCATTCTAATTTATTGTATTATTATTTCTGACTTCGTGTCAAAAGAACATTTTTCAACAAATATAACTACTTAGAAGTACATCGCTTTCAATTATAGTGTTTAAAGACTTGCATACATACAACCGCGCATTCGTATTTACAATTAAAATTTCAAAATGTGCAAAGTTTTCTCAAATATTTAAGAATAAGTACTTGAGCAGATAATAATACAGAGAACAAAAGAAAAGACAAACTTTCCAAATAAGAACTAATCTCTTTAGATGGCGATGTTGATAATGATTATTTTAGTATAGTTGTTGTTGTGTTGTTGTTGTTGTTGTTGTTGTTGTTGTTGTTGTTGTTGTTGTTGCTGCTGCTGCAGCAGCAATACCATTTTCGTCAGCTGCTAGGAATGTAGTGAACCATTCATCCAGGGTGAGGTAACCATCATTGTTTGTATCAAGAGGAACAAAATCGCCCTTAAGTTTGGCATCATCATAGCTGTACCTGTAAATATTTACTTTTTTAGAACATTGTTGCTTCGCATGTAAGTTGGCA
>SRHC01002573.1:7654-19203 GCA_004794325.1 Pomacea maculata | reverse complement strand
TTATTTTTTATTATGACAGAGTTTATTTGTTTACATAGAGTGTGAACATATAGCTTGTTGTAATGCTGTATCGACAGAATATTTTAGGCTGGCTATTAAGAGATAATGAATATTATCTAGAGCAGGGGTGGGCAATTGATTTTCCCAAGGGGCCGCATGAGAAAGTGGGATGGTTTTAGAGGGCCGGACTAATATAGTTAACTCCGTTTTATCCAGTACTGTATATATAGTATATAAACTGGCGGGCGGGGCAGCGGGCGGGGAAGCGGGCGGGGCAGCGGGCGGGCCGGTCAGAGAGAGGAGGCGGGCCGGATCCGGCCCGCGGGCCGGCCTTTGCCCAGGTCTGACCTAGAGGCTATAAACTTCTGTAGCTTTCAACAAACTCTATCAGGTGAGACAGCGAGTGTTGCTGTGTCAACTACAAGTTACTACATCATCAACGGCCGATACAAGGCTGACGGGGCCGTGGGTCATTTATTTATGCACTGGTATCACACCCACAATGACTATAGGACCTTCATCTTCAGAGAGATGAAAGTACAACCAGTGTAACACCGCCTTGTCTCCTGTACTCTCACTGCTTACACCCTCAGTCTACTGTACACCACACGTGACACTCGTGACGTCACCTCAGTGCAGATGACTGGTCTCGCAGTGTAGACTCAATGGTGCCTACTGTCCTTTTCTACTGATTTAAACGATGAGCTAAACGGTTGAAATGAAATTATATTGTTTTTTTTTCCCTTGGACTTAGTTTTGCTTATACACTTTTGATAACAAATAGATTTATTAATGTAAAGTGTTAATTCCGAGTAGGTCGCATAAATCTGTTATTTTTTTTAATCTCTATTATCAACTTATCAGAGATATTTATGAAGGGAAAACGAAACGATTGTGACACCTGTGAGCCACTTAAAAAGGAATCGAAACATCTACATCACCTGCTCGAAATGTGGTTTGCAATAAAGGCGATATTTCGAGGTACGTGAACCACTTCTAGGCGTATCACAACACCTACACCGACCACTGTTGCTTCTCCCTTACTCCAAACAAGGGAAAAGGGAAGGAGGATCCCCTCCCACTTTGTCGAACAGGATGATATCTCGCCCGTTGGTTCTTTTATCTCCTGCTTTCACCTTTCACACTAAGGCGACAGACAGGAAACCGGTGGACCCATAGTAAACCCCTTACGCCCAGAAATTCGGAATAGTGTTACGTACAGTGTCCCGAGACGAGATGCGAACCCTGAGTTTCTGGCTGTTGTGATTATTATCGAGTGTTTTGACTCATGCAAAAGCGGAGCTCTATATGCTGTAATGTAGATATTTATTGAAACATTTGATTTCATTTCATAACATACCTATCTACTATTAAACTTTGTAATTTTTACATTTAATAATGAGTACGATAAAAAAGAAAATCGTACCGATCTATTACACAAATGTCGAAGCCAAACATAATTTTATATAAAAGTTAGTCGCACAAACAGCAGACACGACAGCGACAACCGACGCTCCCTGACGATTCCTGTGTCTCTCTCTACAGGAGATGGGCTCCACCCTCAGGTCAAGCTGGCTCCGTGTTCGCTTCTCACCTGAGAAGGTCAGGGGATGACTGACCTTTAGTTTGCTGGTTTCTGCACATTGGCATGTATAGTCACTTGCCTGTGTGTCCTCATATGTGTAAAATTAACTGCATGTACGTTGGTCATTGATCAGCACGTGATCTGAATAAAGAAATAGGAAATGGAGCAGCTTGTGAAAAGTGATCAAAGGGAGATAATTTGTGAACAGAGTAGTAAAGTACAGTAGTCATGACCTCCCTTGTTTTCAAATCAATCATTCTGTAGATGTGAGCACGTATATAAATGTCATATTTTACACACAGTGTAGTGAGTTGTAGCCACCATTATCATTCCGTATATGTGTGTGTGTATATATATATAATGCAATATTCTACACTCCATGTAGTGTTTTGTTGTCACAGCTACGAGTTTAGATGTGTATATATATAAAATGTAATAATCTACACTCCATGTAGTGTTTTGTTGTCACACCTATGTGTTTAGATGTGTATGTATATAATGTAATATTCTACACTCCAAGAAACAAAAGCTTATCAAAATGCGATGTAAAATATTATCAGGCTTCTCTCAGTTATTTAACTTTCAGCTGAAGACAACAGACTAGAGACAGTGAACCTGCAGACCTACCAGACCTACGGGAAGAGGTCGAGAGAGGTGTACACAGTGTGAAGGGAGGAAAGTCGCCAGGTGTTGATGGTGTGGCAGCTGAGCTGCTCAAGCAGGGTGGGGAAGCAACTACAAAAGAGGATGGATAACCCACCTTGATTTCAACTAAAGGGAGGTCAAAGAGACTAGTCCTAGAGCGTACACGTACTTTTACAAGCTGAGGTCTAATTACTATTCAATGTATGTTCCTTTAAATACACTTTCTCTGCAGCTTTTTCAATATGTTATATCCAGAAAAAAGTCGAATGAGAGAGAGAGAGGTTGAAGTGGAGATACGAACCCAAGACAACGCTTCTCTCTCTCATGGTGACAGGCGCATTAACGTGTTACCTCCCTTTGCTAGACACCAGAACTGCCAGCTAATTTACTGTGATGACATTGTTGTGGTTTAATCCCACGTGATCTGTTGTCATGGTGATCAGTTATATTTCGTTTCAATCATAATTATTACACTTTTGTGTTTTTTATGTGTTCATTAAGAAAAAGAGCATTCTGAGAATAAATGTAAATAAAATTAGTTTTTAAACTATTTTTGTGTTCTACTCTGTGTCGCGTGTCGGTGATTGTGTTGTTGTCAGTGTTGGGCGTCCCGCACTGTGCTGGCCTGTCGGTGGGTGTGTGCGCGCGGATGGGGAGAATCAAGCGACAGTTCACACAGTCCACACAACTACGTGTTACTGTCAGCGACACAAGTATATTAGTATATATTATAAAAATGTTATTTCATGTAGTCAAATGTTGAAATTCACACCAACAATACAAAGAACAATTTTGTTTACTTTAATGAAAACGCCAATTGATTCTTTACAATTAATTGTTTATCTAAAAAGTAGGCTTAGCTCTAAGGTCTGGCAAAGTGTAAAATTTCGCTTGAATCCATGGAAGACAAGATAGAGTAAGCTTCACAACATAATATCAACTAAACTTTATTTTTAATTCTTTTTCGTACAATGCAAATTGTGTCATGTATTACTGTCGTCAGTAAGCAACAGTCTTCCATACAATCAGTGTTTCTGTATTATTTGAAAATGAAACTAACACTTAACAGTTATATTGTTGACACCGTGTTACACTACCATAAGTTGTATAAACTATTATATATCACTATAGTTTATTACATGTTTACGAGTAATTAATATGCTAAATTCATTTATAAAAATCAAAGGTGTTAAGCTTTGTATATTAGAATCTTTTAGGAACATCATCAATGTAAACAACTAAGGGACAAGAGGATGCACTGAGTTTATATTCTTAGCTATTACGAGACCAGTCATCTGCACTGAGGTGACATCACGAGTGTCACGTGTGGTGTACAGTAGACTGAGGGTGTAAGCAGTGAGAGTACAGGAGACAAGGCGGTGTTACACTGGTTGTACTTTCATCTCGCTGAAGGTGAAGCTCCCATGGTCATTGTGGGCGCGATACCAGGTGAGTCCGTCAGTACCCTTAGCGCCGTCAGCCTTGTATCGGCCGTTGAGGTTGGACTCGTGACACATTTTGTACCACCAGGCGCCGTGATGGTCAACGGCACAGTTGCCAGCAGTCCACTTGTCGTTGTCTCGGTCAAAGGTTGAAAAACTCTGGTTGTTGTGAAACTGCAAGCTGTCAGCTGTAAAAGCACACACATAGAAAGAAATTAGTTATAAAGTTCCAATGTGAAAGGAAAAAAAAAACTTCTCGTTGGATTAATTCAGCAAAAGTAGCCCACTCGATACGAACACAAATGAAAACAAGAGAAAGAAAGAATCACAGAAAATAAATGTAGAATGTGCATGCTGCTGTTTATGTCGCTCATCTCGTGCAATTCATTCTATCAGCTGATTTGTTGATGTCGCTCATCATATGTTGTGCATTGTACCAACTGATTTGTGTCTATGTGGTTGTAGTCATGAGAGTTATGCTGAAAGACAACATAAGAGTCGACACAAACGTTTATTAACACATCATTTCCATAGCTGGCTGTTGTACACACTAGCTGTAAAACAACAAATAGTAAAGCAGTATTACTGCTACATTGGAATATTGTTTACCAGACACACGTACCCGCGTTACCCGAGTAGCCGGACACGGTCAGTCTGTAGTTTGTCTCAGGACCGTCCACCCTGAATGTCGAGTACTCAGCGTAGTGACGATGTCCATTCTTCTCGCCGAGGTCTACACGCAGTCGGGTTGGTCTCCCTTTGGTCAGGGTGTGAAGCCTTGATAAACCTAAAGTATGGAATCAAAGTGTAGACGATAAGTGGCAGCAAACATCATGCTATCTTACAAACCTCACTCACAATTTTGAGAAAAGCGGTGAAATGAGATGGTTCATTGTACATTTATCTTTATCTTTAAGTACTGGACTATTGCTTAATGTGTAAGTTTATATTGATACAAAACACGACTAACGACGGCACGACTAGTTTGAAAAAAAGTGTCTTCACTTAAGCTTTCCTTTGTCATCTGCAACAGTATTAAAAAAAATATTTCCTCTTTTGCTTGAGCAATTCGTTAAAAGTATTATTTTTTTCGGGATATAACAAGTAAAGCTATTAAGAAACTGCATGATGTGAATATTTTAAAAACATAAAAAGCAGAAACCTTCTTAGTCCCTTATAGTCCACCAGACATATTTATATGTCGATTAAAGATAAAACACGAGGAAGACAGTGAGAGAAATAGTAAACAGAAATCTCACCCAGCCAGAACTCCCCGGTGACGTCACCAAAGCCCTGTTCATACTGTGTCCAGTTCCTGTAGAAGTCCACGGAGCCGTTAGTGCGTCTCTGGAACACCTGACCGTGACACACAAGGTCGTTACCTTGGAAACATAGGATCTCTGTCATTTGTTTATGGTTTAGTGCCTGGTCAACATTTGTCATTTAGCAGCTGGGAACAGTAAAGTTGGTTGTGACTGGATTTGTGACAATGTTCAGCGATTGTTACTGACTGCGACAAGAAAGTTGTGACATGTTGTACAGACATTTGGTCCCTGGGATCCATGTTACGGACAGATGACCAGGACAGTCATTAACAACATGCAGACTTCAAGCCCGGATGTACACTTGCAACCTTTGATCTCTTACTCTAAAATATATCTTACTGCCTAATGATTAAGAACAGTTTTTTGAAGAAATTAGCAAGTTACACACTGACAAACACAAAGACATACCAGCCAGCCACCACTGCCAGAGTCCATGTCACACCACACTCTCAGGTTCTCTCTGTACTTTACCAGTTGAATAAAGTAGACACCTGACTTGCCTCCTTCTGTCTTCCAGTCTCCACATGAATCTGTTTCCGTACAAATGTTTGTATATTAATTTCATCAAAATGTTTACTCATTGTATAGCACTATAGTCAGCTAAAAGCGCAGCAAACAACACCGGTATTGTCACAGTTTAATTGACCTGTAGCACAGCAGTGGGGGTCAAAGTCTATTAACAAATAATGTGGTTTTTTTCTGCAAGTATTCTGGTAAGTATATATATATAAACAGACTCGTGACAAAGTATGTGCCGTAGGTGTCAATAAATTTAAGGTACATGTCCTCGTCATCAGTGTTGTTGAGTTTAATCATCCAGTCCACGAACGACGGAGGAAAAGATGGCGGTTCCGAGAGCAGAAGTGTCAGGTCGTACAAACTGCAGACAGCTGTGGAAACGACCAAGACGTGTTGTGTGAGTTGCGCGGACAGTTTGTGAAAGTGTTGGCTGGCCGAGAAGGGAGGCCCCCACTTATCAGCACCGAGTCGCGCGGTGCCAGTCAGCAGCGTGGTCAGGTCGTACGGCGTCTCCACCACCTTCGACGTAAACGACGTGTCACATGACACACCGTGGGACAGAAGCACGCCACGTGGCACGCTATAGCGAAAGTCTGGGGTCACGTGAAACTCACCAGTAAAAGCAGGGTCACGTCCCGAGGTCAGAGGGCATCCCTGGAGACTGTTGAAGCCGAACAGCGAGTAGACCATGGCAAGTAACTGTAGCATGACTTGTTTGTTGCGGACACTGCAGGAAGAGATCATCATGGACTGTCATCAGTGTGTCAGTGACAGTGCTATTATAAGTTGTATGAGACTATCACACCAAATATCTGTGAGTTCTTGATAGACTGAGATCGTGAGCATCTTTAAAAAAGATTTAAACAATAAAAAAAAAAGAATTTGTGTTTGTGTATCCTAGTCTGGGTTTCTTTATATGTGTGTGAAAAGAAAGAGATCGAAAAAGAGTTGCTGAAGTAAAGTAGCAGTCGATTTGAATTAATTCCATTTTTTTATTTAGAAGTTAACACTTTTTATTGTTTGTTATTTAAAAATGTTATTGTCCACTGCAATGATATTTTAAAATAAGCAATATTCACCTGACAAGCAACTAGAATGATCGAAACGAACTATTTATCTTTCGCTGCGCCTGACTTTGGGCTGAAAAGCTCGTGGTTGAATTCTTTTGAATATTTGTAACGAACAACTTATAATAAAGACAACCTCCTTGTACTAATCGTTTGATTTTTCCTAAAAAGTATTACATGGTGTGATTTATAACAATAATACGGTTTGTATTCTTGTACTAAAAAAAAGAGAAAATATTGTAGCAGTATGGTATAGATTAAAAAAATCGAAAATATGTCAAAAGCTTGAAATTTTCTTTCAAAAAGTATTTCTACTTTATATTTAAACATTTAATGCAAGAACACATGTATTTTATTAGAATAGACATTATTGTTTTAGTATTACTATTTTCTTGTAATTTGAATTTGAATAAAAATCCATGTGAACTTGAGTATCCCTCAACTACTGCACAAATGGCGCATGGTCAACTATTTTAAAACATAACAAAACACCTGATTGGTTCACTCTTTCAGCTGACAAAGGGAAGTAATTAACGTTAAAAGTAATCCTGGATAAACCAGGATTTTTCTCCCTTCTGTATTTTTAATACATTTCAGCACGAACTTATTATACTGGACAAATAATTTGTGTGTTCAGTTAGCAAGTAAAACGAGGCACGCGTGTACATAGCTTCCGGTTTAGTCACATTTTTCGTTAGGCTCGCCGAGACAAACAGCGGAGAACTACGCAAGTGGCTAAGCGTTGGTCTCGGCAGACAGACAGCAGGCCACCTACACACCTCCATGGTTTACCCACAACCCCAGGTGTTGTACCACACTACCCTCGTAGCACACACGACCCACAACTATGCGGAGAGAGTGATCGATGAAAAACAATTATTTACTAGAATATAAATAAAACAGTTTATTTAAAGGAAACATCATATATAATTGTTACCATAAACAATTATATATATATTATTGTTAGCAGCGGTATTATTAAAAATATTTCTACTTTAGTTTAACGATGTTTGATATTTAGGAACTGTAGAAATATAAAACTCTATCATAAAAGTAATCTTTCAACTGTTTCTTACAAAGATGACGTGTAACAGTATGTAGTGGATGTATCCAGACGCCCTCACCTACAAGTTCAACGTGTTGTACACAACATTCAGCTACACCAGTAACACATTATCAGCATGTCAGACAACATATTTGTGTTTACTATGACCACCCTTGACACACAGGACATACCTTCCTCTTGTCTGGGCTTGAAGACAGGAGGCCACACAAAGAACTATGAAGGGTAAAATCATTGTCGTCAATGTTGTTAACCACCTGTACGAATAATGGAAGACAGAAATGAGTTAAACATTCTTCTATGATTTTATTTCTTTTAATTAAACACAGGCTTCATGTCTTGTCAAAGTAATTTGCTTTTTGTGTAGTTGCTAGTGTGCACAAGCTATTAATATAATAAAATGAAAGTTCAAATTCTTTACTCTTAACATTTCTTAGCATGTTCACCTGTCAACTCACCATATGTCGTAGGAGGCGCCACAGTCTCACACAGGTGATCGTCGGGACTCACTTTCTGAAATACCATTTGTACCGAGCCTTCAGCCAATGAGTCACGTGATGGGCGAGCGCTGGAAACCGATCCGAGATCCATTTTATTTTTATTGCTGTAGATAATTAGAAATTGAAGATCTGTTAGCAGCAGATAATATAAACATCTGTTGATGAACTTCATTTTCTTGCACGTTAAGATTGGACATGTAATATTGTTCCCCTTCGAATAACGATTGAAAAGGACAAAGTCCACATCACAAATCGTACAATATTTGAAGCAGCTCACGTGCAACTTTTTTTTTCTTTGGCTTATTGCCGTCCTTGAAAGGCACTACTGATAGAAATTGAAAAGATCACTGATAAGTATAGAGTACTTTGAGGGTCTTGCTTCCATGTCCAGGACAGGCGAATCTAAAAGTTTTCGTTGGTGTTGTGTTGTGAATGGCAGTCCAGAGATGTTACTTGTGTGGTCGATATATGTATATAGTCAGGGAATACTAATGGCCGTTTTAATAAATTGTTTTTTGCTTTTTGCTTTTTGTTTTTTAATCATGCAAGACCTAGAAAGGGGCTGCAACAGAGAAAAAGATTGTAAGAGTTATAGGTCTGTCTACAATCTGGACAATAAAACAAATTGTGGACGACGGTTGACCTACGTACGACGATCAGGTTTTGGTGACGGCAAAGAAAATGGACAAAGCTCATTTAGTCCTTGTGCAGTTTCTTTACTGCCAGAGAAACCTGATCGACATACGCATGTGATTTGTTGTCCGCACCTTGTTTTATTGTGCAGAAGATAGACTTTATAATCGTGTTTGTGTCTCGTCTCGTTAACACTCATTTAGCCCTTGTCCATTGACTTCACTGCCAGCGACACCTGATGACCACACGTATGTGAACTGTCGACCTCACCTCGTGTTACGGTCAAGACGATATACACAGCGGTAATAACAGTCTTTATGCGCATGCGCAGACCATACCTTGACAATCATTCCGTCACAGACATTGAGGCACGTGACACAGGCAACGAACTAAATGCATACGTGTCTCTGACGTCACGTGCTCGTCTGTGTCCTGTTTGTCCTGACATGAACCTTACTTGCGTATCGCTCAATATTTCCCTCACTTATTATGTTGACGCACTCAATACACGTTTGTTTTGCCATGATTTCAAGAATTAATTAACTTCGAGTTCCTTTTGCAGCTACCGTGGTCTCACAGAACTAATGACTTCGCGAGGAGGACGTCCTCATCTCTGCATTAAAGTCATTGTTGTTTGTCAATACTGTCAACTAAGAGCTTGGAAACTTCACTGACTCCATCAAAAGCAGCTTCTGGGTTGCATCCAAGTCATCATTAACGCCACGAATAATAGTAACCAGCTATGCAGTGTCAGTAACATCTGTACTAAGCCTTAACCCGAGAGAATATCAGACAAATTGTTTACAAATATCCATCAGCTGTTCCAGAAAAATCCTGCTCCATGTGTTGTAGTCTGCGCGTTGTTCTCCTAGACAAGCTTACATTGTCAAAGTCCTTGTTCTCTGGACACACGAGTTCGACCACATCAAACATGCTTTTCTTGAGGAACTCGCTTCCGCGAACGCCCTCTTGTCTTTTGCAATATTATTTGTCACATTCAAACTCTCTTTGGTAGCCGCCTGCTGGGTTTTGCTCTCTTTGCTCTCCTTTACTGCCACTGAGTCTTCACATAGTTCACTGCAATACCCTGGATGTTTCTAAAAGTGTCATTTCCCTGCAAATTAAGCACACAGCTTTATCTGCAGCATCTGTGAAAATAATAGTGTCCACTCATTGAATGTTCGACAATCTCTATCCACCTTTCTCTCTTTCCTGTCGCCAATAACTGTCACGGTACTGACTCACTGCACGAAGACTGTCACCTTTAGCGCCAGCAGACACTGAACGAGTAACTGATGATAAGGATGGGACAGTTGGCGAGAAGGAAGGAGGACAGAAAACATGGTAGGCCAGCACTGAGTGTGATCTCAACCGAAAGAAATGGAATAGTCTTGGTGTGAGACATGTTGCCGCCAGCCTTTTCTCTTAAGGCAGCCACCGCCACTACCTCACGACTACATCAGCCGCGTTGTTATTGGTGTACTTTGTCTGTGTTTTACTGTCACGTGCTGCCGAAAAGAAGACACTGAATAGAACCGAGTGTTTGCGAGAAACGCTCTTTTCGGTCAGTTTAAGTCGCTTGGTAGTCACTGTCATGACACTGATGTCTTTGCCGTTTCAAATACTATTTGATAAAAATCTGAACATATCAAATACATTTTACTAGAACATAATACTGTGTATACCATACACAATTCAGCGTCGTTCAGCTTTTCGTCAAGAGCGCGATGTGAGATGTTAAATTGTTCTCCTCCGATTGTTGGGGAAAAGCCGCGCGTGTACTACAAGTTAGTTTGCGCATGCGCGCACGTGGATTTTCATTTGTTAACAGCGTGCAGCAGGTGGGGCTAGGAATACACAACGAAAAGTGTTGGACTTAGTTTTCCTTAAACACATTTGATAACGGATTAATAAATTTATTAATTAAATGTTAATTCCGAGTAGATCGCACAAATCTATTATTTTTTTAATCTTTATTATCACCTTATCAGAAATATTTATTAAGGTAAAAGAAAACGATTGTGACACCTACATCTACATCACCTGCTCGAAATGCGGTTTGCAATAAAGGCGATATTTCGAGGTACGTGAACCACTTCTAGGCGTATCACAACACCTACACCGACCACTGTTGCTTCTCCCTTACTCTAAACAAGGGAAAAGGAAAGGAGGATCCCCTCCCACTTTGTCGAATAGGATGATATCTCGCTGGTTAGTTCTTTTATCTCCTGCGAAAATGCTTCCACCTCAAGGTGATTTCACACTAAGACGACAGACAGGAAACCGGTGGACCCATAGTAAACCCCTTACGCCCAGCCATTCGGACTGTCGTTACGTACAGTGTCCCGAGACGAGATGTGAACCCTGAGTTTCTGGCTGTTGTGATTATTATCGAGTGTTTTGACTACTGCAAAAGCGGAGCTCTATATGCTGTAATGTTGATATTCATTGAAACATTTGACTTCATGTCATTACATACCTATCTACTATTCCTCTTTGTAATTTTTACATTTAATAATGAGTACGATAAAAAAGAAAATCGTAGCGATCTATTACACAAATGTCGAAGCCAAACAAAAAATTTTTTTAACAGTTAATCGCAGACACGACAGCGACAACCGACGCTCCCTGACGATTCCTGTGTCTCTCTCTACATGAGATGGGCTCCACCCTCAGGTCAAGCTGGCTCCGTGTTCGCTTCTCACCTGAGAAGGTCAGGGGATGACTGACCTTTAGTTTGCTGGTTTCTGCACATTGGCATGTATAGTCA
>SRHC01002572.1:0-31925 GCA_004794325.1 Pomacea maculata | reverse complement strand
TGATGACAGAAAGTCACTGGTAACTCATATCTGTGTTCACTGCGTATAAAAACAATAAACATCGCCGGTGAGGTTTTAAGATTGGAGACAGTGTCAATCTGACACCGTGTCGAGGTGTCACAGCTCACGAGATGACAAACCAGTTGACAGTGAAAAGTTTTAACACTGTACAAGTCACTGACTTGCTTACAGACACAATGAAAATAATCAGTAATAACAAGAGTGGAGCCTGGGTTAGTTTGCACTGCTGTGCCAAGATGTGTTGTGCTGAATCACTAAATCACTGATCTTCCTATAGAAAGCAACATGGTTTGTGGAAATGTTGGTTTAGGAGCAGAGAGATGTTTTTAAAACAAGAATTTAAAATTTAAAAAAATCACAGCAAATTCAGGTATTATTTATAAAAAAAAAACACGAAAAGCAAACAGGATAATTATAGTTTTCACTTACTATTTCAGCAGTACACTGTATATGTGTGTGGGGGGAGGCGGGGGGGGGGGAAGATTTAGAAGTTAAACTTTTGTCATGTGGGGTTTTAATTTTTAATGTGATGATGTGTTGTTAGCTGCTAAGTGTGTTAGGGAGGTTGCTGTGTACACACAGGGTTTACATCAGTCGTGGCAGACGACGCCTCTAGCGGAACTTTACAAGAGACAAGCTTGAGGGGTCAGCTCAGTGATTATACGTATGACAGGGTCTGGCTCTTAGACTAAGGGCTTGTTACTTACTTGCATCTTTTTCTGCTGGCTGGGATGGTAGCCGGGTTGATGTCAATAGTCAAAGTGACGGTTATAGTATGAGGTGGATAGGGTTTTTTTTCCAGCCTGTGGAAAGGTGTGGTTTAAATTGATGTTGGATTGACAAAGGATTTCGCCTAGATGCAATTAAGCCTTTAATTATCCTAGCCAATAATGCACATTTCTTTAAGTACATTTTGTCTGTAGATCGCTTACTTGCCTGCAGATGGAAAAAAAGTTTCAGGTAAAAACTTGTTTTCGTGCACAACTTTATTGTTGATGACCTACTCCGACCCTTCCTTTGCCACCTGTGACAAGTCGTTGACGGCCTTCTTCTCTTTTTTTTTGTCATTAAACTCATGCTGCAGGAGATGGAGCTGACCATACTTTACAACTGTTTATGGCCGAGTGTTTAACACCAGATGATACAGCAGGATGCATACTGCAAGACTCCCCACTAAGTACTCACAATGTAGACATCGTAGCCATTTAAAACTCACCATCAGAAGCTAAACTTTTCTACCTGTGCCAGGTGTTCCACGCAAGAGTAGTCTAGGGGGCGCTCTGTTTGGGACACAAACTTTCTCTGGTAACAGTTTTATTAGAGCAGAAAACATTTTACACTAAGCACCATGATCTGATCCACAGGTGAGTGGGAGATGAGCATGGTGCAGTTACTGCTGTCGCCGGACCACACAAACTGGTGAAATTAATTCTGTGATACTGAATCACCTTGATTACAATCAGCTGACACAGACACTTAATACATTATATAATGGTCTGTGTTTTTGAGTTTTCTAGTTTCATTCCACTAGCTCAGAAAAATGATATGCACTAATCCGAGGCATATGAACAGGTTTTTTCCTGTCTTTTCTGCTACAATTGGTAAAAAGAAATATTAATGTATAGTGCATGTTCAACCTGTTGAAGCCTTTATAAACATTAAAATTACGAAAACAGCAACGAAGATTCATTTATTGTTAGAAAAGAATACAAAATATCGTATTTCACAAAAATCTTCACATAATTCAGCCAAGGTATTTATTTTCACACAGAATACCGGAAATCCATGTAATATTACAATAACCGGACAACAACAAAAAAGAGAGAAAACAAAAACAAACTGCTTAGCAGCATTGAAGTTTTCATGCAGGCAATGAATTTTAAACGCTTCTTTGGTATAGACATCGATTTTATATAAATTTCTGAATAATCCATAAAAGTCAAAAAATAAAAGCGAAATTCATTTTCTGGCGCCCCTCTGCTCCTCAAATAGTAAAAAGGATTAAACTAAACTAATTTATTTTCTTTTGAATACATTTTTTTTTCCTGTCTAATCAGTTTGATATACTTATTTAAAGTTAAGTGTCTTGTAAGAGGAATTTTAGAATGTATAGTACTACGACATGGAGACTCACTATTAAGACTAAAAACGGATGAAAGGATGGTCACTCCTCGCTGTGCGACGTCTGCAGCTTGTTCACGGTCTGTGTCATCCACACAGCAGGCGATGAGAAGAGAGATCGCACAGCTTATCAGTGACAGTCATCTGGACATTATGTTAGTGACTGAAACGTGGCTCACTGATGACTCTGGTGACAGTGTTAATGCAAGACTTTCATTGCCACACAAAGAAGTTCATCTTCTGTGTTTGTGTAGACAATCTCCCAACACCACAAACAAATTCTCTGACAACATGTTTCTGTCAGAATTTCATGATCTACTTGACCTCTGCAACACGCTCAGTGACATACTTGTGATGGTAGGTGATGTCAATGTAATTTTTGATAAAAATAACCACTTGTATACAGAAAGGATCACGGACCTGCTCGGTATGTTCCACTTCACCCAGTCACCGAACCCAACCACGTACAAAATCCTATCCTGGGTTAAGTGGTGTACAGACCTGTTGGTCATGGCATACACATAGTTCTTTATGAAATGTGTTCTCTTCACATCATTATTGTGTACGGTTTGACCTCTCATCAAGTTGCCCAGCACTAACACCAGTGTCTCGCACTCTGCGTACAGCTGGGAACCGAACTGCTCCCCCCCCCCTTAACCTCTGCTAACAGATGTCATCATTCATAAAATAAATGAAATTATGATCAAATAATTTAAGCATACAAAAAAGACACACCCACAGATAAACAAAGTCCCTCAGACATGTCGCCTGCTTCTTTCATTCCGTTTCTTTGTCCCGGTGTTACCAAAGACGCTAAGTATGGCTGTGAATGGTTGTCTTGGTACATAGAATAGTAGAGTCTCCGAACTTTTCTCTTCCCAGAGAGAGACAGAGAGTGTCCTGTGCATGTGTGTGCATGGTGTTTGAACAATAATTTCATGCTGATATAGATTTGTTTGTGTGTTTGTGTGTGTGTGTTTGAGTGATGTCTTCTACAGACTGATATCAATGTCAGCGGATCAACGCACAGAAACTGGGAATAATGACCAACACTCTATAACAAAATACAACACAAATTTTACATTACCAACCAACACGACCCTACACAGACGATCTTTGTTCATCATCATCATCATCATCATCATCATAATAATAATAATAATAATAATAATAATAATAATAACAACAACAACAACAACAACAACAATAATAGACAAAGCCTACTATATTCTCTCTCTTCCAACCATTTACAGCGCACCGTTCATGCACAAACACACAAAGTAAAGGCATGACACACACTGTTAATATTTAATCAAAAGAATATAAAAGTAATGTACAAAGACATTTTGTATTTTAGTCGATAGCACTGCAGACACTAACACTGTTGTTGTGTAAACAAGACCCAGTGTGTAGACCTTATGATGTTGATGTTGACACTACTTGTTGTGTAAACAGAGACACGGACCTCGTGATGTAAGAAAATATAATGACGTCATGGGTATGTCGTCATGAGGTGATGACGTGGTGATAGACTGAGAGTAGAAGAGGAGAAACACTGATGACAAGTGTTGATGTAAGAGAGAGACACACGACTACAGCAGGTGACAGGTGAGTGAGTGTCAGTGTTTGTCATAATCAGGGGAGACAATCACAAGTTGTGACGTACAGCGGGACATAATGTCAAGTCGGTCAAAGCTATAAGGGTCAGACTTAGAATACTCCAGACACACGACGACTTTTCTCTCCAGACCACAAACACGACGTCCATACGCCACCCACACCACGTCACTGCGGGCCGTGGCCACGTCCTCGATGTCATCCTTATTCTTGTCATCATCCTTCATCACTCGCACTGGGATACCCGCTTCTTTCAGTCCCTTCACTACACCCGAGTCGTCACTAAAGCGACCCGAGTACAACACCAGCACGTCTTTCCACTGTAGACAGGGTGGTGTTGTGTGGCCGCTACTGGAGGTTACTGTTGCAGATGTTGCTGTGCCACTCTCTGTGAACAATAACAGTTTATACTGTAAGTCACGTGTCACAGACACATCATACACACTGACAAACACATCGATATGAATAATAATTAATAATATAAAAATAAACAACACTAATAATAATGCAAAATGTGTAAAGCACATACTCACACTGCTAAGGATCAAGCTCTTAGCGCCTTAGAACAAGAACGAAACATGGACATCATACGAGCGAGAAAAAAAAAAGATGATATATAAAAGAATAAACAAACTTACTAAACGAAGAATAAAATGAAATACAGAAAACCCAAAGAGGAACAAGCTGAGAGTAACATGATATTACAAAAGGACGAGCATTATGGGAAAGGTTGTTAGAGTAATGTTTAAGACAAAGATGTGTTTTCAGTGCACGTGTACAGGATTCCATTGGGGTAGGTGGCGGATATGTAAAGGGAGAGAGGTCCATTGTTTGGCTGCACAATAACTAAACATCCTGTGGCCATATGTTGTTGTTGTGGTGACAGGAAGAGTCAGGAGGAGTGGACTTGTCTAGCTGGGATGTAAGGGAAGATCAGTTGAGAAAAAAATGAGGCCATGTGTAAGCAAGCAAGAAGTTATAGTAAAAAAAACTCTCGATAAAACAAACACACAGACAAGAGTGTCGGTAGCGCGAAGACCGAATGTGACGGATGGTGTTCATCTTGAGTAGTTCGTAATAGACAGACTGACAGACAGCTGTAACTTGTCTATCGTAATAGACTGACAGACAGCTGTAACTTGTTTAGCAAGAGTCCTGCCTGCAGTGACAATGAATCTCAGGTTCCTGACATAGAACACAAAGGTGAGGGTTTCCCATTCTTCATGTGACTTTGTTGACAAACTAGTGAAGATGATTCTTTTCTTCTCAAATATAGAAGGGCTTCCGTTTTCATCACCATTGAGTTTAAGTTTTCACCTTCCAGTCTTTGACTTCAGTAATACAGACTTCTATGATGCTGGTAACACAGTGAGACAGCCGGTGGTGTGGAGCTGTACAGCTGTGTATCATCAGCATGTGATTGATGAGAAACCTTGTGAGACTGGATGCAAGAAAAAAGTGGTTTCATATACACAATAAACAGAAGTGGGTCGAGTACTGAGCCTTTGTGGATGCCACAAGAAAGTGGAGCAGGGCGAGATGTCTGACCATCAACAAACACAGTCTGTGTCCTGTCAGTGAGATAGGAGTTGAACCCCGCTAGTGCAGGTCCAGAAATTCCGTAGAGGGTGTTTATGATGGAGCAGGGAGTGGTCCATAGTGTCAAATGCAACAGACAGGTCCAGTAGAGTTAAGGTAGAAGCATCACCACAGTCAAGGGCAGATAATATGTGGGTACTTACTTTAATTAAAGTAGTTTCAGTTCTGTTACAAGGTCTGTATGCTGACTGACATGGGGGATGAGCCGGTGATCTTGTAATTAGACCCACAGCTGTGTCAAAACTACTTTCTCTGTGATCATTGTTCAACACATTGATATCAAGTGTAGATTTCTAAAGACATAGCTTCACCAGCAATTTTAAACAAAGATGGGAAAACATCTGATGACAAACTGAAATGTACAATGTTTGTGATGGAAGGAATTAAACTATGAAAGCACTCAAGAAGAAGACTTGTGTGTATTGGGTCTAACTTGGAAGTTGCTGGCTTGGCTTTAAAAAATAATCGCCTTTATATCGGCATCAGAGACTGGTCGAAATTAGTTCAGAAAGTATACCAGAAGAATATCACAGGAAATGCTGGAAGGCACCAATATCGAATACAAAGATGGTCGAATGTCCAAAATCTTGTTAGAAAACTAGCCACAATACACTTGTAGCAGGTGTGAAGCAGGATGAGCAGTGGGCAGCGGTATCGCCTCGCTAATTCCAGTCATTCGATTGTATATGTCATAAAGTGTTCTGGAGGAGGTGGAATTATTTATTTGGGCCTGAAGATGTGATGTCTTTGCCTTGTTGACACATTTTGCAATGCTTGGCTTGGCGGCCTTATAAATCTCTTTGTGGATGGTGAGTCCAGTCTACTCAGCTCACCGGCGAGTTCACTTCAGGTCACGGAGGTCAACACGGACATGCGAATACCAAGGTGACCACGTGGACTGTCGCATCAGATGTGGAGACACTGGGCCCTGGTCATCCCCATCTACATCCTGGTCATCTTTACAAAACACAGCCAAGCTTGTTAGCAGAGGGCGGCTGTAGCAGCGCCATCTGCAGTTGTGATTTGAATGGGACTATGTCAACATGTAATGCTAATATATCAACACTGCGTAACGGACGAGTGAGTCTAAAAACTGGCGCCAATGACAGGCATCTACAATGAAGTTCAATAAATGGACATTAATGATCATATGTGAGATGTTGAGAAACATCAACTGCCTGCACTAATCGGTCATCAGGTCCAGTCTCAGATGTGATGTCTTTTATGAGTGGGCTGCAAAACAGACTAAACAAGACGAAAAGTGTGCAACAATTCTGACATTTTGAAAGTGTCAGGATGAGACTTGTTGTCAAATGGATATTAACATCTCCAAGAAGCACGGCGGGGCCACTGAGTACATTGCTCTAGCCTAGTATATAAAGCAATTTTGAGCAAAAGGTAAAGGCTGTGAGTTTGTTCTTGGCACTCGGCAGGGGTCTATAGATGCAGAACTGGTGTATCGAGCAATAAGGAGATAAAAAGAGACTTGTACACATTCTAAAGATGTGTGTGGGAACGATAAAGCAGTAGTAACAGACAGGTACTTGGCAAGTGATGCTTTGTAGCAATGCCGCCTCCACGTGTAGGATGGGGAAATGATTGCACACAGTAGCCCACTGGAGTGAGGTGGACACACTGTTGTCGCCTTGTTGTTTAAGCCAAGTCTCAGTGCTGAGAAAAATATTGAGGTGGCGATGTGTTACAAACTGTACAATGTCAACACTTCAGTGACTGTTGCGCTGACGATACAGACCTGGCGTTGACAAGTCCAACATGGCGGCGAGTGTTGAGTTGTGAGCGGGACACATGGCAGTCTTCTGTTGTCATACAACCATGTTGACTTGTCGGTCGTTTTTCCAGCTGGTGTTACGGGTAATGACATTAGTTAGTTTACTCTTTTTGTGCCGATGCTGACAAGGAATCAGAGAATCTTTACAAGGGGCGTGAATGTTGAAAGTACTAAGCAGGTTGTAGAAGGGAGTGTGCAAATAAAGTTGGGGGAGGGGGAATATGACAAATGACATGACAGTGAAGTTTTGGCAAGTTGAGAATCTGTGTCGAAATTAGTGAAGAGGGACATGCAGCAGAATAACGAAGAGCGGCAGAACAGGTGGTGGATTTATTCAAAGGACGCTGTTTACGACCTCCAGCACGGAAGCTACGGATTCAAATTGTTTGTCTCGATGGGGTGTAAGCATTACAAATTACATTAAAACCTACATTATAAGGTGATGTAAACTGACAGACACACGTCACTCACACACTGTGTTCATCAATTGGCTGTTTATTATTTATCCCACAAGTAAGTATTTAACTCTAAACATCGTTACACTACACAATACACACACCTACCTGTAACACCATCACGGAGACTGTGTAGGAGGCTGGCCACCTCACGACCGCACGTGACACAGTCACCTGGCCTGTCACCTGAGTGACCCTGACCTTGGTGATACAGTCGTGTGACTGGCGGGCCGTCTGTGTGGTCGGGCACACCTCGCTCACTGTACGGCAGGACATAACGTTCTCTAGTGATTCTCCAGTCCTGCTCGACTTCCCTGACGACGGCCGGTGGAGAGCGGAGGGGTCTGGTTAAATATTCCACTTGCCAGCCGGCGGGTGTGTATCTATAACAACTTGCCGCCCACAGATGGAGACGAGGAACTTGTGTCAGCAGCTTGTCACAGAAAATAAACCACCTAGGACAGTAACAGAGGAAGTGACCTCGTGTTACACTATGTACTGTCACTAATATGTATGTTTATGTATCGTACGTGACGTAATCAGCTCAATGCCATTACATTAATGACACGTGTTGCTACACAATCTGTATAACAGCCGATACAACACAGCTACTTTCAGCTTACAACACCACCATAAGGTGTCATACCCATATAAGAATTATCACCTGGTAAAAACGTAGTGATGATTATGAGATAAAAACGATCGCCATCTACCTGTGTGTTTATCAATACGTCACACGCTGTACAACTCACCTGTCACCCCTCACTACTTCATCAGCGATGACGTACAACGACCCTCCGCTCGCCGCCTGTGACAAGTCGTTGACGGCCTTCTCCACGTCTTTACCGCCACTACCATTAAAATCATACTGCAGGAGGTGAGGTTGACCGTGTGACACACCTGCTGACTGTTGTGTCTTTACTGTCTGCAGCAACAGGTGATACAACATGCTGCACGCTGCATGACTCTCACTACAAGTACATACAACGTAGACGTGGTGACCACACCGCAGCCACTGTATGGCCATCAGCAGCAGCACCACAGTTTTACCTGTACCGGGCGGTCCGGTGACAAAGAGTGTGGGAGGCGCCGTGTGTAGCAGGTGAACTTGCTCCGGGAAGAGTGTGATTACAGCAGTATAGCACTCTCCTGTCCACCACACGGCCTGACCCAGGGTCTTGACACTCACACGTGGAGGACATGTGCATGGCACAGTCACTGTTGTCGCCGGACCGCAGAACCTGCAACAAACAAATGTTGGACACTTCAACTCATCTTACTGTTAAAATAAACATCAGCTGCTGTGACAAACCTTGTATATTGAGTGATTTAATTTATTTACTACATGTCCACGTACTTCGTTACATTCAGTAACAACTTTTTCAGTCTTGAAGTACTAACGTACGATAAGAAACAAAACCAAAAAGTGAAAGTAGTTACTACATTCTGTCTCTCTCTCTCTGTCACTAACGGTCTACTGTCTGCTAACAGTTGTACATGTAGCGGTGAAGCATGAATTCTTCTCTAACTGTGTTCTCTCCACCAATAAATACCGCTAACACTAACCTTGAAAAAATAGCTTTTTTTAACTTTATGAAAATAGTTTAGCTGAGTTTATAAACAAACTAACCTGACATCACTGTTACAAATTGTAAAGAATCTTAAAATATTTACAGTAAAACCTCGATTTCACGTTTCTCAAGTAACCGCCATTATAAACGTTACATGGATGAAACACTTTATTTACTTCAGATGACATCCAGACACGGAGACAGTATGACAGACACCGCATGTCACAATCCTGTGTAAACATATCACGATGTCAAAGTCCAACAGGTGAGCAGCAAGGTTGTGACCGTGTGTAGACAAGACTTGATGTCCCCGTGGGGAGGAACTCATCCCAGGTGGCCTGTCCTGTGAGTTGTGCTGGTGTTTACATCACGTGTCCTGTGAGTTGTGCTGGTGTTTACATCACGTGTCCTGTGAGTTGTGCTGGTGTTTACATCACGTGTTCCGCACGTGGCACGTGTCCCAACATGTCGCTGCCCCCAGGAGCCTGAAGGCCAACTTCCCTCACGTGACCAGCGCTGTGAGGGCTTTGGACACTTGTTGGTGGTGGACCTGTTGATTCTCAATCGTCGTCGTCGTCCCTTCCGGAGTCGACATTAACTCCATCCCCGCTTAGTGTTAGCCACAGCTTCCTCACATAATTCGTCAAGAGAAAGTACAACACAGGTTTCCAAGCTCTCCTCTCAAGTAACGAAATTGTCGAAGTTGAAATCAGATGCACCAGAGGTTACTCTGTCCCAATCATCTGGTAGAACTTCGTCATTCAGGCTCACATCGTCAGTATCGTCACCGTCATGCACGACGTCCGACACACCTGACTGAACATTGAGAGCAGCCTCGGCGATACAGTCCCCATAGTTATCGGCTTCACTGTTGTCCATGATGCAGCTACAAAGTTCATGACCCTTGAGGTCAGTGTTTATGTCGAAACGTACGCCGAGGTCAAGTAGGGTCACAAGTTTGTATACGATCTTTGTAGGATAGAAACACTTGACATTCTGGTTGACCTCGTAATTCATTCTTTACTTCTTTTACCCTCATGACATTTTCTTCCTGGCACTTTTAGTTTTGTCAGGTAACAAAGTAAAAACTATGCGAGTGTCGTCGACATTGTAGATATTTCTGTGTAGCCTTGTAAATACTGCGGCAGGTCTCAGTCTCCCAGTGACTGACAATGTCGTGAGGAGGTGAAAGTATAAATACGATACCCACACAGTCAAACACACTGAGTACCACTTATGTCCCTCCCTGCACACGCGGGTAGAAGCCAAATTGCCGCAGACATCAAACAAGTCAAAGACAGACGACAGTGAGCCGCGGGTCAGGCCACAGAGTAGCGCCCCCTGATTGTGTAATCCCGGTGTTTAATTGTCTGGTTTCCCCTCACGTTTCCTATCTCGCGTTGTGACGTATTGTCCTTTTCTAAATCATAATGAAGGGGCGTATTCTCCCTGAAGGTTTGTTTGTTACGTCACCAACGTCCCGCAGCAGCCCTGGCCCTACGTCATGTGATGGTCGTGACGTCAATAGTCTTTTAATTAGCGAACACACGCTTGAAGCGACGACTGCTCTCACGTAACCGGCCACAGCGTCCTCTGTCTGTCGGTCAGTTTGCCAGCTCGTCTGCCCGTCTCGTGAATGGAGCAGAAGTGTAAACCACACTACAGCCGTGTTACTACTCTTTCGTGACATCACCACACTGCTAGTCTGCTCCGTTTTACTTTAGGTCTTCCTCATCTTGTACATGAAATCTTACTCTCCTCACTTCCGGTACTTGACGATTTCTGAGACGACAACAAAGAAAGATCTTCATCTGTCATCCAACTACAGACCTTGCTGTACATCACAGTGTTACACGTGTAAAGGGTTTTGCATAAACATTTTTAAAAATCTTCTTTACCTGGCTACCAGTGTCTTGTACACCCCAGGTGTCATGTGACTGTCAGGTCCAGCCCCAGCCACACGTCGCTGCCACCAGTGTCCGAGTTCCTCCATCACGTGACTACTGACGTCACACGGAGTCTTGGGGTCAGACAAATGGTCACAGCACAGACACACACCTGGGATGTCGGCGGGGTCTGATGTTCCCAGACATCGACACAGGTCCTGAAATAAAGACTTTTCTAGAAATACAGAAACTAAAGAAACGCCAGACCAAGCTAAACACAACAAGTGAGTTTAAATTCATTTCAATATCTTTGATAATTTTTATACAACTTATGCAGAACATTAACCATTAAACGCTTATCTTAGTGACTTTAGTCCACTTCACAATGAATTGGTTGTGAAGTCAAACATTCCAATGCAAGCTTTAACTTGTTTAATTCTTTTTCTTTCAACAATTTTGTCGCAATGAGGTTGTTTCCATTAGTGCTTTTCCTGACTCATATAACAAAAGAAAAGTCGAGGTTAGTGTGCTATATGCCTTCTCTCATTATTTTAATAATTGTAGCTACAATTAAATATCATTATCGTTAAGTAAAATCATTACAACTAGTGTGCTCCATATTATAAAACTTCTCTGAAATGTTGAAATACGCAGCGGTTAGATGCCTTTTATGTTTATGTTATATAACAGAGTTTTTTCCTAAACAATTCCCACAATACGTGTTCAAATAACAGTTTTTAAAGTACGAACCGACTAATAGGCAACAAAATTTTACTGGTTGATCGTTTTTGTGTATTGATTCCTGTTTATGCTCGACTTACTTTAATGTAATAGAACAAATACTGCCCAGTATCCGATAACTGTTTGCAAAATCTCAAATTAGTGTTTGTTTGCGTAAATACCTCAATCAGCTGTCTATCACAAGAGATGGCCTGTTCAACTTGTTGAGTCGTGAGGTTAGGAACCGCGATTGTTTTAGTGATACGCAGACCGGGAGCGATGTCGGACACCAGGTGAGACAACATGGCCTCCGCCTTGTCCAGCTGTGACACGGCATCTCTCAGTTTCTTTCTGATGTTGTTGCCTATATCCTGTTGTGACATATTTAGAGTCTTAATGTTGTCACCAAATGCCTTCACTTCACAGACGACAAGACCATAGTGTCGGTGAATAAGAAGCACATCAAAGTCTCCTTGTTTCCAGTTCTGTGGCAGAGCAGGAGGAAGGTTGGCGGGTAGGGGGAGCTGTGCAGCTGCAGCAGCGTAACAAGGTTCCCCCAGGTACTGACTGAACTGAAGCTCACTCAGTCCAACCAACACTTCACTTTTCATCTCAGAAAACTTTTTCAGGTTGACAACAACGCGCTGTACGGCAGCATCATCTCTAATATCACTATCCAGAACGGTAGTCGAGGTGAGGTAAGCGAATGAAACAGGTTTTGGTTGGCTGCACTGGTTGGCCTGTATATGTTCAGCCTCAGTGAGGTTCTGATCATCAACTCTCTCCTTTGCTGCATCATTTCCGTCGTCTCTGTCCTGAGCGTGAGCTGACACAGATGAACCAATGGCTTGTTTGTTAGACTGACCATCTTGTTTATGTGTTGCTTGAAGAACTAAAACATTCTGACCAGCTACCAACTGTCTAGACATCGGCACGCGGTTGAAGTAGACAGGAGGCAGGAGGTAGGCGCGTGAGTCGAGATCAGGGAACGCGGCCTCCACCCACTGGAGCCAGAATGTTTGGGCTTTGTCTACAAGGGTTCCCTGTATAACAGTCAGAATCATTCCTTTACAGCATCGATATGTGTAAGCCTAGAAAACAGTACATTTATTGCAGTACTGTTCGAGCTATAATTAATGAACTAATTTTATAAAGCCGTGTACTACACAAAGAAGTCAATGTGCAACATCCAGCAGTGACAATGAGCAGAAGACTACAAAAGAGAACTACAAAATGCTACAGACTCGTATAAAAGTATTTCAAATAACAACACAACACAATCTCTTATGCTGTTGTCTACCTGGAGACCCGACACCAACTCTATGCGAAGTTCTAGCAGCATCTGCTTAGACCATGTCATTATAACTAGAATTTTTTTTAGAAAAGGACTTGAGTGTGTGTATATATATAGCAGTACAAACAAAAGTTCTAAATGCTTAATGAATCAAGATACTTTCCATTGCTCCAACAAGTATATTTGTAACTAACGAAATACAGTTGAACGGCTCCTTGCTACTAAAGACTGGTAAAAACATCAGTAATGTGTTCAGTCAAATGGAATGTAGGAATGCTGTTCACCCGCCTTGTGACATTCAGTGACATTTGCTAATTTACAAACCTGACTGTTGGTCATCTCACTGATAAGTCTGACCGCGGCTTCGATCTGTGTCGGAACACCGCGGATGACAAGAATCTTCATACCAGGTACAGATGATGGGTTGGAGTCAAACTGTACATCAGCTCCTGTCTTCTTCTTGACTTCTTGCAGTGGTCGTGTACATCCTGCAAAAATATGTTTATACACACATGTCAATACTTACGTCAATGGTTCAATTTTTTTTTCTATGTTGCTCCTGTGTGTCAGAGGTTCACCGCAACAACTTACGAAAAAACAAAAGTTAAATGCTTGAGTAATACTGCTCCCATTTTTCAGGAAAAACGTTTTCCACAGAAGAACGGAAAGGGTGAAAGAGACTAAAGGAATACATTTACTTTTACTTTCTTTAATTGTATAGTTTTAATAATAAGCATTATTATTGCACGTCTTCCCTTTCCTAGAGAGAACATGGTAAGTACAAAAATCTACAAACACTTCTGTCGAAATTACCACTCATATATATACCTTTATAACATTTACAAATGAACAACAATTTACAAAAAATTGTTAGTAGTAAGCTTGTTTATTTATCCGATGAGTCTAATTCGAAGATGAACGGCATTTGACAAAAAATACGATGATCTTGTTGTACATGCTGATGCATAGACTGCAACTGAGGGATTATTAAAGACATTTGTGAAGAGAAAGAAGTATCAAAAAGTTGGAGAAGAAAAGGTAGTTTGTTTTAATCATGTCTTGAAAATTCAAGATTCACATAAAAAGGCAGACACATGAAAGGAGTATAGACTATAGAGAAGATTTGACATGCGCACAAATGGTAGACAGTTGCCGAATGGGGAGACAGTGCAACATTTCCAGCGGAGGATGACAACGAGTTTTTTTATGTCTTTGTGACCTTTGACTTTGGTTTTATATGGTGTCATTCAAAAAACATACTGACATACAACAGACCTGTATTTTTAAGAAGATCAGCCTGTGCGTCAGTGACGGCATGCAGGTAAATCTTGACACGACCACCTCCCCTGTTTGATCCTGATGATTTTTCTGTGGAATCCTCTTTATCAATACGTGCCCGCTTCCTTGCCTTGCCCTTTAACATGAAAATAGCAAAGAACCAAAATTAGTATCATCCATTACAAGAAATGACACCTTAAAGAACACAGAAAAAGAAAAGGAAGAATGTTAATTTATAGAAAGCTTTATCCCACTATCAAAGGTCAAAGGTTAGCTGAAAGCACCCAAGGAACAAAAAGACACAAGCAAATTATAATAACACACAGACACCCAACACAACATGGGAGTTATATCTATAGATTGTCTTATGGCAAGATGAAAGATGTGTAGTTCGTATTTGCTGCCAGCTTGTTCAGTCCAGTTAAGGAAAGGTAATGAAGACTGCAAACGCTTTCATCCACATACAGTGTCCTGAGACGAGATCTCAACGCTGAGTGGTTCACTGCAGTTCATTCGAGCTTAGTCCCTGTTATTCCTCGAGGAGCATATGGCTGCAACAACACCTCGCCAGCGGACCCGGTATAGGGCAGCCTCCTCAGTTGGGCCCATGTGGTTCAGATGTTCTATGTCTCGCTCTCTACTGTTCTTTTCCAAGTTTGCTTTGGTTTCCCAACTCTCCTCTTCCCCTGAGGGTTCCAGTCACGTGACTGCCTGTCAGCTGGTTTGCGCAGGGTGTGTCCTGTCCAGCCCCACGTGCTTTGTGATGTCTTGATTAGTAGCATACTGGTTGGTTCTTTTCCACAGACTGCTGTTGGAGATCTTTTCAGGCCATCTTATTCCCAGAATATGGCGCAGGCATCGGTTGGTAAAGGTCTGCAGCTTGTTGTTGATGGTGTTTGTCACTCTCCAGGTTTCAGAACCATACAGTAGGACAGCTTTGACATTAGTGTTGAAGATGCGGGTCTTGCTGCGGAAGGACAATGCTCGGGAGTTCCAGATGGGGCTTAGGCTGTTGAAAGCATGCTTGGCCTTGTTGATGCGGCTTTTGATGTCTTCATCCGCTCCACCTTCCTTGTTGACAATGCTCCCCAGATACGTGAAGTGGTCTGTTTCTAGGATGTTCTCTTCTTGAAGTTGCATTGGGAGTTCATGCTTGATGTTGATTCTCATCACTTTGGTCTTCATTCTGTTGACCATTAAGCCAGTCTCCTCTGCTTCTACTGCTAGCTCAGCAGTTCAGTAAAGTAGGTATATACATAGCCCTATCCCTGCCTGTCGGGAAAGCTTAACCTAAGCAGAATAAATAAATTAACACAGAAGAGAAAATAAATAAAATAAATATTCAATAAATCAAGAAATAATATAAAAAAATTAGAATGTGAAAACACAAGTTGTTAGGTGATAGAATGTCCCAGATAATAGACACAGTAACTAGTTAAACCACTTTTTTGTGGCAGATTTTTATTTACAGTTTAGTGCCTAAATTTTGTCAAACATTTAAGTCACCCGTTTATATAAAAACGTGGCGTACTTATAATTTCAAAAGCAATAATTGCTTTCAATTTTTTAATAGAAGTTGGTAAACCGGCTTTATATTCGAGTTTAAAAGGACAGAAAAGACTTTCTCACGTGCATAGAAAATCGTGCTATTAGTTATCTAGTTTCCAATAGGTTATTAAAATGCAAAATTTATACAAAACACAAAACCAAGACCAAAACTGAAGCTTATGAAACTATATCATCAGCACTGTCTACTAGTGTCAGCATCTTCCTTGTCTCACCTTTTTGGAAGAGGACGGCGAAGGAACAGACATGGCTCACAGTAGAAGTCCCTGAACAGGACCAAGTGTCTGGCTTCTTCCTTCTGTACCAGGACAGGACACTGACCTCTGACCTGCTAAAGTTGTATCTCAAGTCAGTGGCTTAGATCCCCAGCTGTTGACCAGATGGTGGACGGTGACTTCCCCAGTAATAACATGGACCTGCACATTCGATGAAATTCATTTTGCTTGATCCAAAGGGTCTTGGGTGCGATATCTTAGTGCAGCAGCCTGGTGTATTATACTTAATTTGTGCTAAGTCCGGTGTTGATTGACTAGCAAGTAAATATAGTCAGAGCTGCATCTTTACATCCCGAGAATAGAAGTGTACCCAAGACAGCCACTTCTTACACTTCTGGCATTTAAACTCGTTTTTGCCAATGGCAGTAGAAACAAAAAGAAAAACAAATAGATAACACATTTTAACTTGAATATAAAATATACAACTTACTCGCTTTATGGTGTCGAACATTGTACTGGAAGTGTGTCTTTAAAACTTTGAAAAATTTATAATTCTCTACTTAAGTCCACTGGAAAAGTGTCCTACTCTTTCTAGCATCCTCTACCACGTGACTCACTAAAAGGTGCTCAGAGAGACCGACATTTCTATGTCTTGTCAAACTTGCATCATTACATACAGACAAATGGCATCTGTATGCACTAGAGGTGAGGCCACCTTGACATCATAATCATTGTGTGGCCTTGAGTAAATGTGTTTTTGTCTGTCTGTATGTGTGTGCGGCATGTGATTTGCATGTTTCCCCAGTAAGGCATTAGTGGTCAATCTTATTTGGTTGTTCAATCTTATATATAACTGGTATAAACTGTTCACTGTTAGTAGAAGGGACACCAAAAGTAGATGGATGCGCTCCATATCTTAAGGAGCTCTGTGTTTTCCGCTACAAGGATTTTATTAAACAAAAAATAATTGGCTTGCTTATCGCACCAGCGTTCACATGTTTATTCTGGTTTGCCTTGTTGACCCTTTCTCTGTGTCACATTAGAGGGCCAATGATATCAGTTCTACTTGCTTGAAGCATCCTCTATATGTATGTGTTTATGTTGTATACTTAAACTTTATTACAAAGAGAAAAAAAAATGTTTCTGATAACGCACAAAAGTTCCGGATAAACTCTATTTCAACTTATCATTCTTAGTACGATATAAAGGGTTGAAGGAGGTAGTTGAAAAGTAGCGAGCAAACTACCAACTGTAGTATGAATTGTAACGGGTAATAGCATGAAAAGATCATAAGACAATCTCCATGTCTGGTTTATTTAGGACATGACAATCTAGATGCCAATGGTTCACCTTTACCTGCAGAGACGTAGGTCGTAAACTTCATGTTTTGGGAAGTTTACTTTTTTTTCGAATAACTGGCAAAAATAAAGGGAATATATTCCTTTAAAAAATGATTCTTATCTTTAAGGTGAAGTAGATGTTAAATGAAGTAAATGTTATGTTTACAAGATGTTTCTTATTCCTCAATCAACCTTAAACATACGACTTTACAACTGGTATATCTCTATACTGCTTTCAGGGTTACTATAAAGAAATATAAGTTAATTCCTTTCAATATGTAAAACGAAGTCTCAATTTTATTTTTTTTTCTTTGCATGGGGATGTTTTCAAAACCAAAAGGGAAATGGCATCTTTCATTGAGCTTTGCTCGTTCATTAGATTAAAAATATTGTACTTCACTAGACCTTTAAACAGGTGTCACACGAGTCTCCTCCTGGCACACTAAGACCAAAATCAGTGATATTACAATACTACTACTAATAATAATAGTAATAAGACTAAGAAAAACGAAAAAGAAGATTTATAAATGCAAAATTTGCTAAGCGCGTTATCACACTCTTAAGGAGCATGCTGTTAGCGCTTAAGAGCAAGAAGGAAACATGGACAACATACGAGGGACAGAAAAACAAACAAATAAATATGAGCTATAAAAGAATAAACAACCGAACTAAACGAAGAATAAAATCAAATACAGAAAACTCAAAGAGGAACCAAATAACAAGAACAAGAGCTGGGATTAACATGATATTACAAAAGGAAGGGTGTGACAAAGGACTAGCATTATGGGAAAGGTTGTTAAGAGTCATGTTTACGGGAAAAGGTGCGTGTTCAATATTCAATACCGGGTAGGTGACGGAAGTGGAAATGGAGAGAGTTTCATTGGATCGCTGCACAATAAGTAAACATCCTGTGAGCATATGTTGTTCTTTTGGTGACAGGAAAAGTAAGGAGACGATCATGAGACGAGGAGCGGAGTTGTCTAGCTGGGATGTAAGGGAAGAGTAGTTCAGAGAAATAATGAAGGCAGGTGTCAGCAAAGACATTGAAACAGCACGGACTGTTTGTACTGGATACCACAACGGGTGGGAAGCCAGTGTAGACAACGAAGGAGAGGCGTGGCGTGGTCACGTGTCCTGCTCTAAGCACCAGACTAAAGCAGACTTCTGTACTTTCTGGAGTTAGTGAAGAAGGTATACAGGGCAGCCAGGAAGCAAGGAGTTTGTGAAGAAGGTATACAGGGCAGACAGCAAACAAGGAGTTGTAGTAATCAAGTCTGGGTAAAACTAACACAGAGACACAAGTGTTGGTAGTGTGCAGAATGTGACGGATGGCGCTGATCTTGTGTAGCTCATAATAGACAGACTGACAGACAGACAGACAGACAGACTGACAGACAGCTGTCACTTATTTAGCAAGAGTCATGTCTCAAGTGACAATGAATCCCAAATTCCTGAAAGAGCATGCAAAGGTGATGTTGGTGTCACCCACCTTGATGTGAATTGATAGACAAACGAGTGAAGATGGATTTCTTCTTTTCGAAAAAGGGGGGCTTCTATTTTATCATCATTGAGTTTCAGTTTGACACCTTCCAGTCTTTGACTTTATGAATACAGACTTGTATGGTGCTGGTAGAAGAGTGAGACCCAGCCGGTGGAGTGGAGCTGTACAGCTGTGTATCATCAGCATATGGTTGATAAGAAACCTTGTGAGACAGGATGTAAGATGAAAGTGGTTTCATATACACAATAAACAGAAGTGGGCCGAGTACTGAACGTTCAGGGCCGCCACAAGAAAGTGGAGCAGGGCGAG
The DNA here is from genome assembly GCA_004794325.1 of Pomacea maculata. Lineage (NCBI taxonomy): Eukaryota > Metazoa > Mollusca > Gastropoda > Architaenioglossa > Ampullariidae > Pomacea > Pomacea maculata. Next base: position 12,643 of record SRHC01002572.1, on the reverse strand, counting down.
ATGTCTGACCATCAACACACAGTCTGCGTCCTGTCAGTGAGACAGGAGTTGAACCCCGCTAGTGCAGGTCAAGAAATCCCCTACAGGGTGTGTAGTCTATGAAGGAGCAGAGAGTGGTCCATAGTGTCAAATGCAGCAGACAGGTCCAGTAGAGTTAAGACAGACACATGACTATTGTCAAAGGCAGAAAATATGTCGATGGTCACTTGAATTAAAGTAGTTTCAGTTCTGTGAAAAAGTCTGTATGCTAACTGACATGGGGGACTAGCCGGTGCTCTTGTACGTAGACCCACAGCTGTGTCCAAACTACTTATTTATGATCTTTAAGAGAAAAGACAAGATGGAAACTGGGCGACCATTGTTTAACACGTTGACATCCAGCGTGGATTTCTTAAAAAGTGAGTTCCCCAGGGCATTTTTAAACAAAGATGGCTAAACACCTTATGACAAGCTGATATTTACTATGTTTGTGATGGAAGGAAGTAAAATATGTAATCACTTAAGAAGGCTTGTGGGTATTGTAACTGGTAAGTTGTTGGCTCTCACAGTGATCGTCCTAATATCAGCATCAGAGACTGGTCGAAATTTAGTCAGAGAGCATGCAAGAAGAATATCACAGGAGATGCTTGCAGTCTACAATATCGAGTCCAATACCTACACTGGTGGTCTTAGTCATTGCTGCTGCGACGATCTGTTTATACCTTGTTGACTTGAGATGAAGATCCTCTGACTCTTAGTTGAAGATAAGTTGTGCTTTCTGTGGAAAGCTTAAAAATCTTGTTTCTTTTAAATATACATATTGATATCGCGCTGGGTGGGAAAGCCCCCACATAAGAAAAGCGATCTAGAAAAGTTCTCTGCTTTTCTAAATTTAATTTACACAAGTTTTATATCTGATTTCGTACAGATACACAACAACACATACGATCAGTTTCCATACGTTTTACACGTAGGAGCACTAGTAAATACAGGGTACCTATACCCTCTTTCTTCAGTGTACGTCACGTGACTTGACTGAACGAAAGTTCTCTTGTGGGGACAGACTGCAGCCCCACTGTTTGATGAGGAGGAAAACTAGAATTTCTATACTCACGCAGCAAGTGCGGGGCAGACACAACCGGTGTGAACCGGTCGGCAGCAGGAAGTGAATACAAACATGGCGGAGAGAGGAATTGTATGCTATGGTACGTGACATCAGGATGTGACCATCACTACACACCAGAAACATGCCAAATATAAAACAAATACAATATTGTGTATGTCACAGAGTTATCTACAAACGGTCCTTGTGTCAATCTTTTCGATTCGCAGCGCCCTGCAATCATTAGAGCTACAAGCAACATGAATGTTTATTAGTCCTCCTATGTGTAACATTAACATTTATCAGTCTTGCTATGTGTAACACGAACATTTATTAGGTCTTCCAGGTGTCCCGACACCTATTGCAATCCACGTCCATACAGGTGACAGTTATTCCCCCGGGTGGGATTACACACAACTAAGGCAAGGGCAGCGTGGCTGACCCTGATCACGTGGTTTACTTTGTTACAGGATGAGTAGACCCAGCAGTACTGACACCGATGGGATATATACAACAATCAGGATGTGTATGCGCTTGGTTTTCTCTCGGTGTTGGGCAAAGGTGGAATCGAGTAAGTGGACTGTCGGCATCTCTCTCATCTCTTCATCTTTCTCAGTGTTCATCACCTGCTGTTCAGTTACTAGCCATGTGTCTCTCTCACAGCACGACTAAGGGAATGAACTCAATGATAGAAACTTGGAAACCTCATTGCCCTAATGATCCTTTGATGTTTTTTTAATCAAAAGAGATATTAAAATTAGGAATGAGCTACTTTACTAAACAACGCAACATAGTATTATAATTATTTGAAAATAAAATATCAAATTACTTCACTCAGAAAAGAAAACAAAATAGGTTCATTGCTTTAATACATTAGATACACATTTCTGGGATCAGGATAAACGTTTCACTCAATTAATTATTCATCAAGATTTTAAACAAAGTTCAAATGTTTCCTTATAGGATTGAGAATCAAATTTAGTTTGTGAGTCTACTGTGGTCTGTTGAGCCCAGTCCCTCGGTGACTCACGGACTCTACTCACGAGCTGTTCTACAGCAAAGATCCTGCACTCGTGATCAGACATGCACTGAAATTGAGATTAGTCGTCACGTGACTTCCATGTCAGTCACTCGTTCCTGAGTCGCATTCTCCTCGTTCTTTTTTATCTCCTACAAAGAGAGCTGTCGTTATTATATCATAGCACAAGTATAGTTGTTTGCAACAGCCACCTTGCACAGTTGTTGTGACCTCTAGGTGGACAAAGCAGGATGAGTTTTATTCTAAATTACATCAACAACATTCTAGCTCTGTAATTTTGTCCACTATAAAATATTCAAGTAGTTTTAAACTAAACGCATTAACTGTAGGTTTGCCATTAGACCTATCATTGTTATTTGATCAGCCAATAGTTAATAAGGATAACATTTTATTCATGATCATTGCAGCAATATCGGTGTATCTTTTTCACCAGATTGAGCAAAACTTGTGTTCAGCATAAGCCCTCCTAGAGATTTAATATGAAGGCTGGATGAATAACATCCTCAAACATGCACAGTGTTTGTCATATATGTAGACCAGGCAGCCTTGTCAGCAACTTTAAAAAATGCACTCCATTGTTTTTCACTCAAAAGCAACATAGTGAGGCCAGTAAAATGAAAAACAAACCAATCTTTTGTATAAAGATGTCCTGGTGAAAGTTCATAAAGGGTTTGTTTGTGTTTTATGCCGTGCTAGCAACAATGGCTATATCACGGCAAAATGTATTTGTAACTTGAAAGGTTTGGGAATAAAAACTTCCTAATTCTTATAAACATGATATATTTGTAAAGGCAATCATAATAAGTAATCAAGCTTTAAAAAAGGGTGGGAAAGCATTAAAAGGGGTGTTGAAGTCCAAAAAGGTTACTATTACACCAAAAACAAAACAGAACTATCAGGATATAACAATTTTTTAATTGATGAAAGAGCTCTATTCTCTTTAAAAAGTAAAAGATTGCCGCCGATGGGACGGACCTAAATAAGGAAAATAAAGATTTTTCTGTAAAAATTTGACAACGAATAGTCTGAAGCTTCGGACAGATAATCCAAAAGTGTAGAGCAGTAAAATTTTCCCTACACCAGGGACAAACAGGTGGTGATTCACCTCGTAAGAGGTCCTTGCGTGGCATAGGTGTGTCCTGTCCTTAATCTTGTAAGAACGACCTCCTCCCGTCTCGTAGGGCGGCAAGAAGGTAGGCGGTCGGAAAGGCAGGGAAGGGTGGCATAGAACTTGTTTTGGCCCAGAGTGGCCCAGTGGCGTTGCCATAAGGACTGAATGTAGGCCGAAAATAAAGATTTGCAGTCTGATGAGATAATTGACTGTAGTTTGCCAGGGAACTGACATGCAGCCTTGGCAACCTGGTCTGCTCGAACATTGCCTGGGATACCAGCATGGCCAGGAGCCCAAATAAATCAATGTCCTTATTTTGCTGAAAGAATGCTTCATGAATTTTATGAATTTGGACCGCAAGGGGGTGGTCAGAATCATTTGAAATCAGGGCTTGAAGTGCAGAAAGAGAGTCTGAAATAATCAAAAAGTTGTGTTCTAAAGAGCAGTGAGCATGCTGCAAGGCAAGCAAGATGGCATGGAGTTCTGCTGTGAAAATAAAACATTCGTCGGCCAGTCGGACTGAAGCAGCCCGTTGTGGTTGGCAGGACGGAACTGCTGACACAGCGACTGGGCCACCACGTGACAAGAGACTTTGTGTGAAGAGATAAGTGGCGAGTGTGTGTTACACGAGTGTAGTGTGCTGTGTGTATAGTTAAGGTAATTAATGACTCACGATATCTGGACTAGGGACAGGGAAGTAAAGGAGCAACTAGAAGAGGAATATATTTGGAATTGTATCATCTTGTGAAGTGATTTGTAAAACTCACGATTATTAATAATTTATTCATCAAACTATATTGCCCTCTGTTGGTTATTATGGAGGAAGACTGGAGGCTCTGAGTGAAGTAAAGTATAATTAGCTATTTAGACCCTTACACCAGGTTATGCAAGCGCACGCGCGTGCCGTCTGGCGGCCAAAGAGTGAACAGAACTTCTGTACTGGCAGGTGACACAGATATAATGGCCATTTAGTCAGTGTTTTATATATAGTGTATGCACGTTCTGGAGTGAACAAAATGGTAGAGTATCACTTACCAGGTATTACCTGTACTATTGATATCAAGAGGTATAACCATATGTAGATATTGTGTAGAATTCAATAGTGTTTGTTTATATTTCAATGGAATGTTCAACTCTAATTCTGTGCTAAGCTCTGTGAGGATACACTTGTCTAGTAGTATAGGGGCTTCGATAAATCCAGAAGAGAGCAATTAAATATTATAAGTTGTTGGTTTAGTGAACGTTCAAGCTACAAATAAGGTGCTATGTCAGACCTGTAACACAACGAAATGTGCTTAATTATAAAATATTGTTAATAACTTACAATAATGGTGCTTGCACTTATTTGTCAGCAATTATTTAGACACGTTGATGAAAAAAATTTTAGTGCTTGGCTTAACAGCAACCCTTACGAATTACAAATACTGTTGATGCACAGTGTTTATAGTTTGAGAAGTGTTTCGTGAATTACTGTAAATAACGATTGATGTATATTGTTGTGATGTTGTGTTGATTTCTGTTGAATAGTATTCACCTCGTGCCATGCGAATGGACTGTAAGTTTCGCTGTCTTAGTATTACACTTTGCCGTGTGTTGAGCAGAGAGACGACAAACCATCAATGCACAGAACTCTGATACATTCTTCTGGTTAAGGTCCAAGAAAAATGTAGTCATGCAACATTCACAAACATGCCTTAAGATAAGGAAGGCGTGAAGAAAAAAAAAATGCTGAAAAAGAGGAAAGCAGTGTAGTTTACACAACAATTACGAAAAAACGAGAAGCAAACAACGTACTTGAAATTTGTCATCGGTGTCACTAAGTACATCAGGTGTCAATGGTCTCGGTGAACATGAACAGGAACATTTGTGAAGAAAAGCTTTGGCACTTTGGGTTCTACTACAACACTCTGTCATGCTGTCACACACAGCGCCACCTCATCTGGCAGCAAACTTTCTATTGTGTGATGCTGACTACATCTCGGCTGACTCAGCGGCAAGAGAGAATTTCTATTGGCTGACGTTGGGCAGGAAGGGAGGGGCATGACCTCGCATCCGTTAACTCGTTTAATTTTAAACCTAGTCTGCCTCGCGACTGGAATTCTTACCGAAAGGACTTGCCTGTTGGTAGACCCTGGTGGATTGTCTTTCAAATATTCAGACCTGACTCATCGTGTATAATTTCTAAAATATTGCTTAATAGGAGAAGAAATCAGCTTGTGAAATCGGCAAACAGTTCGTTTTATTTTTTCCAATCAGCGCTCGCTCTCTCACTCAACCCTCTATATACCCTCCCACACACCCATGCAAACCGCAAGCATCGTTGGTACAGTATTGCTAATTAGACATTTTATTTCTTCTCAGAGATCACATCAGGATAGCGAAATAATTTGTTATCTGGTGTTACTGAAATGTTACTGTTCTCTTTGTGAGTCATCATGTATTAAATTGGTTTGTTGATGTGAATATCGTGTTCCTCGTTTGTTTTCTTTTATAAACACAGACTGTTACATTCAAACCTAAAGTCTAGTCACAGTTTATCCTCTAGCATTTCTCATCTTGCGATTAATTTCACGTTCTTGGTTTTCCATTAACAGGGATTTTCTGGGGATTCTTGAGACATTTGTGCTCGGGGGACTGTATATCATGAGGAAGTAGTGATGTCAGCGATGTGGATGTACATTGTAGGTTTTGTACAACTCACTATCCAGATTTCAAATATGAAAATAGCAGTGTAATACGCATAGCACTTATTGTCACATGAAATGTCAGACGAGAATGTCACAGGAGTCAGAATGTTGATTTGTTGTGTTTATTGGACTTGCAGATAGTTGCTTTAGTGCTTGGCGGGAAAGTGCTTCTACCTAGAGGTGATTTTGCATTCTATTACAAGATATGCAGGGAGGAGGAAAGCGAAGTGCAGCAAGAACACCCCGACGGCTGGTCTCTCTCTCTCTCACACACACACAGACCTTCAAGCACCTGTTCACCACAGTAACTAACTCATTTCTGGAGGTGAGTTTGAGTATTACTGGACTCTTTCTGAATTCTCCTGACTGCAGAGCTGAGATTTTGGGAATGTAAATGTCTGGCAAGCCAAGAAAAAAGTTACTGATATGTACACATCATTCATCACATTTTTCTTCACTTGTTGCTTCCTTAAGATCATTCAGGAGGCATTTATCTTTCCGAAATATCTTGGACAATATAGTTTCAGAAGGGTTGTCTGTTCCTTCTGATCCGGTCTGTCATCTGTCATCTGTGATGTGAACTGTCGACAACAAACACGTGACTTTGTTTGCTGGATGATGTCTGCTTTCACATTTTAGTGGCTGCCTTCTCTCACTGTCGCCCCTCTATTCCTTGGGATTCTGTAGTTTTTGGGATATACTCAGTGTACGTTTGCTAGTGCTGCTTTAGAGATTTCTTTAGAGAAGTTTTAGTTAAAAAAAAAACCATCAACACACAACACGAGAACAACCAGCACACAGCGCAGTTCACCGCTGTAGCCACGTGACCCCAAGACACAGGACAGCTGCAGTCCAACACACAAGTGACATGTCTAGTCCCAAGTTACACATGTGTTGACTCCATCAAAACAGATCGCGAAAAGGTTTTCTTTAGTCAAACAGATCATCGACACACAGAGGTACACACGCGTTTTATCGTCGCCCTCATCATCGACTTTAATCGACTTTACTCGGCTGTAATCGGCTATAATCGCGGTTAATCGGCTATAATCGCCGGTAGTCCGCTGTAGTCCGCTATAATCGGCATGTATAACACACACACATTGAAATACACACATGCAGTCCACGCCCCCAATCCACAGACACACGCACGCACGCAACTATAATAGAGAAAAGTGTTGGTAGCGGGGATGTGAAGCCACCATGAGGGCATTGTCAGCACAAGAAACCCTACATTACTCCAGATATGATTTGACCTGTCGCTTTATGAATTTCCGAGAACTGATGTAAGCTTCCTCAGAATAGAATATCACAAAATATAGATTAATGTAGTGTTTTTGTTTTGTTACTTTCTTTTTTTAAGAGCACCGAATCAACAATCACAACGATAATCGCAAATTGTAGATGGAGGCCAGTTCCCAGATTGTATAGCGCACATCTACACAGTAGGAACCTTTCCACCGACCAATGGCGAGAAGAAGCCGTCACGAAGACGCCGGCTTTTGATGGGACAACAGAAGGTCGTAGCTGAAAAAATAAGTCCGCAGACAAGCAGATCAAAGTGAATAGTAAGACGAAGAAGCATGTAACAAATAATATGAACGAAAACTCACAACAGGTTAACAGACAACAACAAATGCTGAGAGCTCTAGTCCTCTCGAGCCAATCAGGCGAAGGGACATCACTCCAGATGTCTAAAACAGATGTGCAAACCCCCACTACAGCCCTACCCCCACACTTTTATAACACTGTGATTCCTTTTATTTTTTTTCTCTTTAGGTTTGATAAAGAAAGGGAAAAGGGAACAGGTTTTTGCTTATTATTATTTTTCATTTGTGCATTTTTGTGTGCACGTGTTTCTCTATATGTGTATGAGTGTCAGGAAGATGTGCGTGACTGTGCGTGCGTTCGTGCGTGCGTGTGTGTGTGCGTGCACGTCGTTCTGTATCTCAAACAACAGTCACAGCGTGTCCTTACTCTTGAACTTTACCCACATCAGTATGAAGGCAAAAAGTAGACATCTGGCGAAATAACTTCTAAACATCTCAAACAACCTGAGACAGATGTGACTGATATGTGACACGTGACTAACACGTGTTGTAATGATTACGTTTCTCAATTAAAACAATTAAGTACAACCGAGATGGAAGACCACACCCTGAGTGTCATTTCGACACTTGAACACATTCTCGAGTTCTGCCCTCAGTCTGTGGTGTTGGCTGTCGTGTGAACACAACTCACGGTGTCATCGAGTCTGTCGCTCGTCAGACGATGAAGGTCTTTCGCGATAGCGCAGTGGAGCGTTGATAAACCACAATGACAATGTTTACTTAATTAAAACCGTCTCAACTGTCTCATTATTACTAACACTATGTTAATGCTACTCTTAATGTAAGTCTGCAGTGCTACAGGATTAGCCACACTATATACGATGTTTATATTTATCGTCGTTTGCATGCTTGTCTATCTATGTAATCTGAAGTTTTACTAGAGCTTGAAGAACTCGTCCAATACAGTTTAATTGAATTTATCTAAAAAAATCAGTTTGTAATTAAGTTTTCCTGTCAAAAATAGTGTGAGATTAAGTTTTGATCCTTTTGAACATGCGTTAGTGCACTTGTGCTAATGAGTACACGATGAAGACAGTAAAGTTCTGTAACACTGTAACATTATGTAAGACATCTAGTAACATAAATTACACACACGATAAATTATAATATAAATTACATAAAATTGTTGCTACGAGAGCTCTTCCATTTATATAAAAACTGGTTTTATCATCGTTTATGTTCTTATGTAACAAATTATTCTCAAAGCTGTTTACTTAACATTCTTGTGTCTAATCCACGTTCACAGTGTCCACAAAATATTTCAGAAAAAATTGACCTTCGCTCATAGTTGCAGAGTTGTCCTCTCTGCTAATGAACTCAAAGGAATTGTGAAAGCCCAGGAAGAAGGACTTAAATGAGATTTACAGTGAACCTTGAACTAGTTTCGAGTGAACTATCACCATCACACATGTTATCAGTCTCAGGGCTTCTGCTAAGGCTAAATTCTTTGGGGTCCCAGGGACCCCTTCTTCAGATTTTTAAGGGGTCCCTGTTCTTCGCCCAACTTTGAATGGGACCCCATCGACGAAAATTGAAGGGGTCCTCCGAACTTTTAATGCGTACTGTACGCAATTTTTTGCGTAAGCAGAAGCCCTGCAGACTGTTATCCTCTTGAGGTCTTGTTACCTACTCAACTGTCTCCGCCGAGAGGTGCACGAAACGCCAGCCCTCTCCTCCAAACACAATAAATTAGTAACTACCTGCACTAACCGCCGGCCCCCCTCCTTGTCCTTGCACATCCACCTCCCCTGTAGCCAGCGACACGTGACAGTCGCGACAACGGTCTTCGTGTGTGAAAAATAAAATAAATGTTGTTGTAAAACAAATTCGAACAAACCATGGCGCACACACACACACACGTAGCCAGTATTCAGCTATCAGCCTGCTATTGAGAGACAGAACTCAAGTAAGACAACTCTAGTAACTTCTCTCCCTTTGCTTACAGTCTAGGACAGTGATGCCCAACCTTTTTCGGCCTGCGGGCCATATCCATTTCGGACAGCCGTGTCGCGGACCACTTCACCGCAAAAATACAAAAAGGAAAAAAAAATAGAGCAGATACCATTTTTTATTAGAAAGAAGTTGTACTTACCATTAATTATGTACTAATTAGTGGGATATTTGAAGTTTTCCGAAACTAACTTTTGAATGTCCGGCCTCATCGTAGAGACACCAAGTCGGAGCACTGAATCAAAATGTTCGTCCATCGAAAAAAAGATTGCGAAACGCCCCTACGTGGGGATAAATACTTCTTCTTCCTTTTTTTTCTTTTTTTTTTTTTTTTGTTTTTTTTTTTAGGTCTTCTACTATTACTAACATGCCGATTTCCTGCACTGTGGGCAGAAGTTTCGCGGGCCGGATGGCACCGCGTCGAGGGCCGGATATGGCCCGCGGGCCGTAGGTTGTGCATCCCTGGTCTAGGTTAATTTCCGGAATGGAATTATATTAATGTTGATGGTCAAGACTCATCTTGAGTTTGGTAAATTACAAGTTGTGATGTACATCGTGAAATGACCTGAAGTCGGGCATCAACATCATCAACCCTCCCTAGACACACGATGACTTTTCTCTCCAGACCACGAACTCGATCTCCCTCTGCCACCTACACGGCCACACCACGTCACTGCGGGCCGTGGCCACGTCGTCGATGTCGTCATCCTTCATCACCCGCACTGGGATACCCGCTTCTCTCAGCGCCGTCATCATGTGTGAACTGTCGCTAAGAACTCGCCAGTACAGCAGCAGCACGTGTCTCCACTGCACACAGGGTGGTCGTGCACCGCCGCTGGTGTGGGTAAATGTAGTAGATGTTGTCCTGACGTTCTCTGGTAACATTCAAGGTGTATTAATTTCTAAGGTATTTGTGTACATAAAGTGTAAACATAGAGAATTACAAATACTAGCGTCAAATTGCCTTGTAGGACAGTATGTGTTTACACATTAATTACACATTGTCAGTTACATTAACTGTTGTAGCTGGATTTCAAATCTTAACTTCCAAGGTTTACAAATAATCTTTTATCCCAAAAGACTTTACATAGTCACACACCTGTAGAGGTGACTCGTAGACTGTGTAGGAGGCTGGCCAACTCACGACCGCACGTGACACAGTCATATGGCCTGTCACCATTGTGACCCTGACCTCAGTGATAGAGTCGTCTGACTGGCGGGCCGTCTGTGTGGTCGGGTACACTTCTCTCACTGTACGGGTGGACGCGACGAAGTTTGTTGATTTCATCGTCCTGATCGACTTCCCTGACGACGGTCAGTGGAGAGCGGAGGGGTCTGGTTAAATGTTCCACTTGCCAGCCATCGGGGGCATCCTCGTGGTAACAGTTTGCAGCCCAGAGATGGAGACGAGGAACTTTTGTCAACAGTTTGGTACAGAAATAATGGAAACTTGATTTCGACCTGGAACACATTTGAGAGTTGAGAAAAAGATAGAAGAATACGAGTGTATCATGGTGAAGGCGCATTATATGCGAGTAATAGTCGACTACATAATTTGTGTTACATTATTAATATTTTAATTAGCTTTTCCCTACAGAAAAAAATAAAAACCTCTCATTTAACCAAGAAGCTCTTTTTAGATGCTTAACCAAGCCTTTGTGACTCAATAAAATATAATTTATTTTCAGTAAGCTAATGAACTTAAATGTTTTCATTATCCGATGCATTGCTTTAATACCTTTTACACGCACTGTAAATAATGAGATAAATTGATGACTTCAAAACTCTAGTACTTACCCGAACCCAGGGATTGTCTCATCAGCGATGACGTACAACAAATTTTCTTTTGGCTCTCGTGACAAGTCGTTGTTCTCTTTTTCTTTCTTTCCCAGAACGAATGTGCAGGCAGTCTTCCATGTCTCCTGTAATCCTGTCCAGTGGCCGGCCACTGTTTCTTCCAGGAGTCCCTCCAGTGCCGCAAACAAATACACTTTTGCTCACAACAACAAAGGTCTTCAGCCTCCAGGCCTGTATAAACACTCCAACTGCTGGTAAGCAGTTGAAACAAAGATCAAGCACCAAATACAACATCGAAGCTGTCTGGACCGTCTGGTCTACAAGTAACATCGTGACATACAAGCAAAACCTAATTCACCACAATGCTAAACACAACTGACAGTGTGATGGCACACTTGATGTGCTGCTTGAAACAGATAGTGGAGGTGACCAACGGATGAATAGCTTAAACGTGCGAGTAAGTAATGAATTTTGTTTGTAACTAAACGAGGAACAAATACATTTTTATATCGATAAATGTATAAAATGTTTTAGTATTATAGTTTTGTTGGTTAAAAAGTCATTAGTAACAGTCAGCTTTCAACAAAAATAAAATGCAATGCTTAACTATCTAACGAAAAAAAATTACATGAGTTTATCTTACGCAAACGCACATTTCAAACGTGTTTATGATTTTCTAACAGTAACCCAGATAGCATGAAAACATTTTAAAAACGTTTTAAAAACGTTTACATGGTTGTAATAAGGTTTACGTGTTAGATGAAACATTTTAAAAACATTTGAAAAACGTTTACCAAAAAAACATTTTTCAGTAAAACATTTTAAAAACATTTTTAAAATGTTTGAAAATAAAACATTTAAAACAAAAATGTTAAATAAATGTTTTATAAACATTTACAATGTTAACCTTTATGGCTTTGCGTCATGACGTAATTTTTTATAAGACGTCACTATTTGATTTGCCGGCATTCACTTTTCCTACGGAATTTTAGAGCCAGTCCACGGTGTAGATACTGAAAATCCTCACAAAAAAGCATTTTTAAAGACTTTGTTATATTTGTCTTATGATTAGGTTTGATAGTTTAAAATCATTGCAGTTTTTAAAACATCAATGCTACGAAACTAAATATTTGCTATTCTTCTTGTGGATGCACGTACTCCCATGATTCCACGCGGCGCGACATTTTCTCTGCTGATGTACTGTATGTTTGAAAACCAAGGTTGTAATCTTTTCTCTTTGTTTACCACACACGTACTGCAGGTTCTTTATTATAAAACGCTATATACCGTGTTCTAGTACAACACACATGTAATGTATGCTTATTGGGTGTGATGTGTCAAAGTTTACTTTCTGAATTGAGCGCTCGT
>SRHC01002571.1:0-31999 GCA_004794325.1 Pomacea maculata | reverse complement strand
TTTGTATTTTTGCGGTGAAGTGGCCCGCGACACGGCTGTCCGAAATGGATATGGCCCGTAGCCGAAAAAGGTTGGGCATCACTGTACTAAACCATAATTGAGGAGTGAATTTCGTAAAGCACAATAGAGAAAGTGTATAGTCGCTTATGTACAGCTCAGTACCTAAGTACTCAAGTATCACAATACTTAAAAACAAATGACAAAATGGAACTCAGGACTACACCACGAGGTATACGCTACTATTATTTAAAAAAAAACAACAATATCTTCTTGTGATTGTAAACACGCATCAAAGACTGTACGAAAATTTTAGAAATATCAAGGAGGTATTTTTGTTTTTAAATACCCCTCCTTGTCTACTGTTTGATCAGACAAAGATAATATGTTTGTAAAGATTTTCTCACCGCCATTTTCCGGAAGGTACAATCTCTTGAATCCATCACTTCTTCCAGAGGTTGTGGATGGTGCAAAACCTTGTTCCGCAGCTCGTGCTGTCAGGTTGACAGTAAAGTCCCTCGTCATGTTCGCCTCAAACAAAACCACTGTCACAGTTCTGACAGTTTTTCTGATTCGTGAATGAGCGACCAGAGCTTTGCCCATCGCTCGAGCGGATTTTGATGGAGATATGTTGAGATTCCCTGAAGCACAAAGACTACTATTTGAGACTCCACACATGATACTGTCAGCTGCCAACTAAATTTTTAAGTGCTTTAGGTGCTAAGCAATAGTTCCTCATGATATATGTGTCAGGAATTAGCCAAAGAGGATGTGTTAAATACAAAACTAAAGTACAAAACAGGCCATGAACATATTTGCGTTTCCTTTACTAGTATGTCTCGTGGACACAAGTTTACTCACACGCACAATACTGTTTGTTATTGCAAAAACAAATACCTATGTCATCCATGCATTCATATAAAAAGAGAAGAAAGCAAAAACATGTTCGTAATAAAGAAACATACATAAATACATACACAAAGCATATAATATATAAGAGAGACATATCCACACACACATGCAAAAGCAGAAAAAAATAAAAATGTAAGGAAACGCATTAATTTTGTGTTTTTATGAAAAAGTGATAACATGTATGTTTTTGTATACATGGTAAATACTTCACTCGTACCTGTTCCAATAGCAGGCAAAGCGATGGAATTCAGTCCGAGGTTGTCGGCCTCTGTCAGAATGTCCAGGTAGGCAGTGGTCAGCTTGTCATTGTTTACATAGTGGGAAGTGTCTATGTGTACAATATGCTTGCACCTCAGGTTGAACGCTGCAGTTGTTACCACCTTTCGTTGAGCTATCTCTGAAACTGTCACCAGAACTTTCTACGATAATTAAATAAATAATAACATCTTAACTGTATCTTGCTTGTCTGGATTAGGTACGTATGTAGTAAAGAGAACATGTTATAAAACTTTAGTTTGAAATGAAATAAAGCTTAAGGACTAGGAGTCATAAAGAAACAAATAGACCCTGGTATTTGTTATTTGCCTGACAGTGGCTGTGACAAACTTTTTCAGGTCAACGCACAGAAGGGAAACCATATAATGGACAATGTAATATTTATAGCAGATATATTTATTGATGTATGATGAGCACTGCTTTCATGACTTGATTCAATCCAGTAGAACACGTCATCTCAACATTTACAGATTGTAGGTGATTTTCTTTTTACAAAGTTTAAAGCTGATCCCCTAACATGGGAATTGTGACTGCAACTATTTGTAATTTGTAAAGTTTGCAATTTGGAATCATTAGCATTGCATACTTACACATGTTTATACTATTTTAATTGTAATGTAGGGAACAGATTTTCTTAGAACACAATAATTTTTACGCACAATTGAAAAATGTTTCCTACAGTGTTCACACAATTAACAATGAACATCTTGCAGTCTATATGACAATAAGCACATACGGGCAATACAGTCATGTCAAAGGTCACTTACGTTTCGCCTTGCACGCACTTTCAAGAGCTGGTCCACATTTGGTTCTCAGCTTGCATGAGACAGCCCCTGAACAAAGAAGCTTAAAGATTCCTTATTTATTCAAACAAAAATAGCTGACAAACTTGCTGTGGCTTTGATTTTTATTCTCATACCTGAGACGACACCTACAACCACCACCATCACCGCCACTATTATTATAATCCTTGTCTATGACTTACAACACTTATACCATTCCTAAAGCAATCACCACCAACATCTTTGTCAGTGAATGTGCTTCCGTAGGCACGTCCTTCTGACCATCTCTCCATTCCTTACATTATCCACAACTGTCTACATTAAGTGTGAGATAAGCTTGAGAGAAAAAAATAAATGTTAATTTGTTTTGGCTTAGTTACCTCGACTGAGATCCAGTTGTGAATTGGAACTGTTAACAATGGCATCCACCTCTTCTGTGGTGATATCGCCTTGCTTGATTGTAACATGAATTCCTCCAAAATCAAAGCCTGGCACTCTTGGGTTTGAGATCGGTGCGGCTGGAATATTGCAATAGAATACTTTTACTACACAGTTGGGGAAATGGACATAGTTTTTAATATTGTATTGATAAATAAAGTGCCGTGAATTACTGCGATTTGTAAATTGAAAAGACACTATTTGTAAATCATTCGCTGCTTCTAGTCAAAGCTTCTTAGGATGGACCCACTTATGCAACTATACAGACAGTACAAAGATGCACGCACACACGTGTCTAAGTGCCCATCGATATACATACGAAATACTTGACAGATTGCTGTGCAAATGATCCACGTCTGTGAGCACACATTCACATTTACAAGTACACACAAACATACACACATGCATACAGACACACGCACAATTCAGTAATAGCAAACTTTTATTAAATTATGTATTTTTCAGAGTTATTGTTCTATTTAAAAATCAGATTTATTTAGACACTGAAAGTCAAACTGTTTTATTTATAGACTTTATAATGTCAACACTCACTGGTAGCAACCGTCCCTTTATTTACATTTTGTACAGCGCCTGGTGTAGAACGGTTCATGGTATCATCGACAATATTCACAGATGTGGTAATGTGCTGGTGTCCACGTGGCTTATTGAGGCCTGCTGCCTGTAGAGAAAGAAACTCCATCAGTAAAAGTGTGGCAACAAAGGTAAAGTCAGTCCTTCTATATGGATCTGACTGTGACATACACCATCACCAACAAGATTCAGAAATTTGTCAACAGATGTCTGCGTCACATCCTCAACATCAGATGGCCCGAGATCTTCAGTACAGACCTATGGGATGAGAACCATAGGTCATAAACTTGCCACCAAGACATTAAAAAGCGGAAGAGGGGCTGGATTGGTCACACCATTGAAAAGCTGGCCGACAATTTAACAAGACAAGCTCTGGGCTCGAACACAAAGGGGAGGCGCATGGTTGAGAGACCCAGACAGACATGGAGGAGATCGGTCCACAGAGAGGCAGAGACAGCTGGCATGACATGGACACAACGGGAAAGAGACGCCCAGAACCGGGTCCGATGGCGTGGTGTAGTTGCGACCCTATGCTCCACTGGAGGTTAACAACAACAACAACAACAACAACAACAACAACAACAACAACAACAACAACAACAACAACAAGATAAAAAAATACTTCACCGTGACAGGTTTATCTCCACTAACCTGTGAGAATGCAAGTTCTTTTCCTGAAAACAGAAACTCTGTTGTTTGACTGCTTCCAGGCAAACTCCCTGCTGACCTTTCACCTTTTCGTGCAGTTGCTTTCAACGCTTTTTCAAAGTCTGCAACTGTTTTTGGTAAGATATCACAAAGTAAAACAACTTGTATACTGCTGTCGTGATTCGCATCTAAGAAAATCCTCACAGCCTGCACTATGACCCGGGTGGCCTCCTCAACAGGATAGCCAAAAATACCGGAACTGATAGCAGGAATGGCAATAGAAAAGTAGCCTTTGTCAGAGGCAGTCTTTAAACATTCCATCACTGTATCCCGCAGACATTCTTCTTCTCCTTTGTTGCCTCCTCGATACACAGGTCCGACAGCGTGGATGATGCGCTTGCAGGGAAGTTTCCCTGGTCCTGACACCAGCACATCTCCTTCTGACAGCTTGCCTCTGGTTTTGAGAATGCGAAAACATTCCTCTTGTATCTTGTCACCTCCTGCAGAACAGATAAACGGAAACAGAGCATAAACTCTGTACATATAATATATCAATATTAAATTAAACTTTCTTTGAAAAACTCACATTTGAGACTATTTATTTAACTAACTTTTTGTTACTATTAACTCGCCTTTCTTAACAATGTATCCCGCCAGTCCACCATCATGGGACATCCTTTCATTAGCGGCATTCACTATCACATCCACCGCCAGTTGGGTGATGTCCTCTTCCATGGCAAGTACGGTCTACAGATAAAGATTGTTTGTTGTTAGTGTAGGGTGAAAGAGATACTACAAAATCTTTATCCCCTTCTACAAAAACACTTGTGAATGAAAAAATGCATCTCAAAATTATTATTTATCACCAAACATTTTCTAGCATTAGGGCAACATAACACGACGACTTAGTTTTAGAACATAAACACATTTTGTTACAGCTTAGCTTGTAATAAGAACAAAACTCCCAGTGGTCGTCTTGACCGTTTTGTGCATTACATCAGTGTTGTATTAAAGATGTACATGTGTAGAAATGATGACTAGGAGTCAGGACATGTCTGGCTTACCGCTGTCGTTGCTGAGTTTTCTTGCCCAGAAAGACCTTGGACTACAAAGGGTGCTGCCCATCAGAAGGTAGGATAGTTTGATAGGACCAAGCTAGTGTGCTACAAAAACATTGTCTAGATGTGGCTGAAATTTTCGTGCCTCTATTATTTCCATCATTACTACAACGACACCAACTCCTAATTTTTTTATATTAAATTTGCTTTTATATCACTGGCTTTTTTATCGCTAGATTGTCCAAAAATATACAAATACATCGACACTTCTAGATATTTTAATAAATACTATCGATACAGTTGATAACAGTGCATCATATGTTCGCAATGTGATGGAGGTCTTATTATCAGGTTCTACACTACGTAAAACAAACTCCTGTGTCTGAGGAACTTCTACAAAATCTTAATCTACAAAGTAATTTTTACCATGTTTAGTAATTGGAGTATAATTGCTAATCGTTGCCTCAAGTGCTTTCTGGAACTCTTGAACGGTGTCTATTAGAATGTCAGCGAGCTGGACGTCTGTGATGCTGCTCTCACGATTGGTCTCGAAGAAATGTTTCACAGCCTGCACTATGACCCGGGTGGCCTCCTCAACGGGGTAGCCAAATATACCAGAACTGATGGCAGGAATGGCAATAGAAGTGTAACATTGGTCAGAGGCAGTCCGTAAACATTCCATCACTGTACCCCGCAGACATTCTTCTTCCCCTGTGTTGCCTCCCTTATACCGAGGTCCCACAGCGTGGATGATGGCCTTGCAGGGAAGTTTCCCTGGTCTTGACACCAGCACATCTCCTTCTGACAGCTTGCCTTTATCTTTGAGAATGCGATGGCACTCTTTCTGTATCTCGTCGCCCCCTATCATCATCATCATCATCATCATCATCATCATCATTGCATAATCTCCATCATCATCATCATCATCATCATCATCAGTGCAGACCGTGGAATTACGGATACACGTATGCACGCATGCACGCACACAAACAGAATCACATACTAATGATGAACATAGACTTCAAAGGAGAGAAAAACAAGAAATCAAAACACACAAAAACAGTAAAGGTATAAAAATATTTCTACCTTTATACTAAAACCAATAACAAGGGCAGGGAAACATGGTTCACATTCATATTCTTATCCTCATCACGATACAGTATGTCAGCTTGCAAGTGAGGAAGAGTTCTTTAAATTCTAGCACAATCATTCTCTCCTCCAGTCACATGACTGATCTCTCGTGTTAAAGTGTCGTGTAGCTCTGACTTATTTATATGAAAAGAAAGTTTGAAAGTGTAACGCTCTCACCTTTTAAAACAATATGTCGGGCCAGGCCCCCGGCGTGGTCCATGAGCTCATTGGCTGCATTCACAATGACGTCAACGTTCAATTGAGTTATGTCCCCTTGTACAGCATGTACCCGAGGGCCTTTAGCCAACAGATTTGTTGTGATCATCTGTCAAAAACAAATATTTCACCCAATGATGCTTCATGCACTTTTTATGTCGACCCTCCATATAGCAGCTAACCATTAGAGGAATGCTCACACAGCAAGGTAAGTTAACTGCTCGTTTTATGTCCTTGTTTACAAGTCTAACTAGAGCGTCTCTTCAAAGAAGAAATTAAAAATAAGCAAAAACAAACAAAATCAGTGCTCAGCACGGATAAAGGATCAAACTAAGGTAAAGATACCTGATTGTATCTAAAATTTGCTGCAAATTACCGTGGTAGGTCATATATCCAGATAAACGATCATCTTATTGGTAACTTACCTCTACACTAACATTCTCTGGGTGAAGAGACAAGACGCATTTACAGGTGCAAGCAATGGCTTCCAGTTCGTTCTTGGTATGAAGTGTAGAAAGACACCTGATGGTTTCTTTTCTTGTGATCAGTTCTTTCGTAGAAACAATTTGTTCTGACAAGAAAGTCAGCTCCTTTCTCACAAGCTCAATTCCTTGCTTTGTTCCTCTAGCCAGAACCCTATCACTTTGTAGTGTGATATTTATTTTGTACTGTTTCAGCTTTTCTGCGATGCTTGAAAGTTTTTCTTCCCAGAAAAGAGTCACAAACTTCAGTCGACTTGGGGAAAGTTGAAAAGCAGTAGAATATATACTACTTTCTGAAACAAATTTTCCGATGTTTTCTTTGACAGTCGGCATTAGGTCGCAAAAAGCTGTTAGAGAAATAGTTCTGTCATGTGTGTTGATTGAGACAAGTCCGCAGTGTTTTCTGACAAGTTTCTGTACGGTGTCTTTCCATTCTGATGTAGTTTGTAGACTGGAAGATACTTCATCCAAAGATATGGATTCGGTTTTAAAAGATGTTTTTATTAAGTTCACAGCCTGTAGAAGAGCTGTTTGGTGTAAACAATAGAAAATAATTCCATTACCGCAGCATTCCCATGTGGCAGCAAGTCGAGCTTGTCTGAGACGATTGTTGACAGCATCGCGAGCTTCGTCAGTGGCAAGAAGGGCAACATGAACATCAGGTACATCAGTCACCACTGTTGATGAGGCTGACTGAAGGATGTCATACATCTTCACCTCTGCTTCTCTTATTGCCATCTGCGAACCGCGAAAATTGACTTCTCCTTCTTCAAGTCTGATGTCTACTTTGATCTTTATGCTCTGTGACTGTGTGTCCGAGAGAAACGTTGACAACATCAAAAGATCCAACTGAAATTTCTTTAATTTCTTAGTGTCAGTCTTTTCACAATTCTGAAGCTTGAACTTTCTTTCCTTGACCTTAGCGATTCTTTGGACTTGTTTAAATGTGTTTCCACCAGTGTTTCCACCAGCAGCTGGTTTGCTCAGTACCACGAAAGTAAACTCGTCCTCGTCCGGTAACACCAGATCATCATGGTCGAAAATAGACTTTTTGATGGCCTTCCAGGTTTCATACCAAATTTCTTGCTGAACGGTTATACTTTCAAGTCCTATGTAGTCAAAGCAAATTTCCAGTTGCTTGTTAACCTTCTCTCTCCAATTCTCCACCAGTAAATCAACTCTGTCCGTTGATTCTTTGAGCTTGTAACTCACCATGAGGACGTTTCCCACAACAGAGGCATGGGCATGAACATCTTCAAGTATGAAATTGAAAAACTCCAGTGTTTCAGCACTGTGACTAAGAAAACGGACTTTCACATTATCTTTGTCTGTTAGCATCACAGGCGCGGGAGGGACAAAGACGTTGGGCTCAGCTTTGCCTCCTGAGGGTCCCAGACATTTCAGGTAGAGCGACACCCGCAGCTCCCGGCCTCCAAGAATGTGAGGGACCTTCAGGACGTCGTCAACCACTAGAACAGAAAACCAAAAGTCATGTCTTTCATTCAAAATTAATTATCTAAATCCCTAATGCTGATAAAGGGTGGTGTAGTAAACTTCGGTCACAAGCTTCGCGAACTTTTACCGACAGAAACTAGCTGCTGCTGCTGCTGCTGCTGCTGCTGCTTAGACTGAAGAAGCTGTTTCTGTGTCTTACTAGCATGCATGGCTGTCATGAGGACTTCATGGATGAAAAGATCAAAGATTAAGTGCACAGTACTCCGCTGTTAGTGCGAATATCTTGGTGACTGGCAGATACCTAACTTGCTGATATGTTATAAAACCTTACAGAACCTCAACACCCAGCGGCTGGAGGGATACTGTGCACCCTGACCTAATAGCAAAGCTTTGAATACGACCCTACGCCTTGCGTGAAATGTTATGTCATTTCTAGAGCGTCCATGAGCTTGTCCTTCTTACCCTTTGCATCTTTAAAGCAGACGACACATTTCTGTTTGTCTTGTACTGGCTGAACTTTAAGCACTGTTCCCCCCTTAGCACGCGGGGTTTCAAAATAGCAAGATACATGGTCAGGATCCGTGTCTGGGCTGAGGTTCTCCACGAGGATGCTGTTAGAGACTGGTACCCTCCATACCTCCAGCTGTCTTTCCTTCAGTAGCTTTGACTGGCATTTATTCTTCACTTTTTCAAAATCTGCAGTTCAAGCAAGTAGCAATGACATAAACAAGACAATAACTCATGATGTCCACACTCACTCTAGTCAAATCTAATATCGACATTTAAATATTCTACATTAGGGACGTTTTAATCCGTTGTCTGATGTAATAAATTCACTCACAATTTAAACATCCGACAATTTAATCATAAATAATATTTTAAAAGTATTTGTCCTTACCAATGTCTTCTTTGAAAGTGAGCAGAACATCACCTGGTTCGTCGCAATACCTAGGTTCTATGTCGTTCTGTCCAGTGACAGTCTCCATGTAGTTGACGAGTAGCTCCTTGGTGACAATTGGAGCCACATTTTTCAAGAAAAGTTTGTCTGGGTAAAACGGCCCTGTCTCCAGGCAACTGAGCCATTCCTGGCTTTGAAGTTCTTGTTCCCATTCCCTCAGTTGCTGTGTTTCTGTTTTAACATTATACCACGACATCTTTGTTACAACTACGCATTTCAAAACTGTACCAGGTACTTTTTTCTCCAGCAAATAACAAGAATCCTAAATGCGTCTAGCAACGAATAACTCCTGTACCAAACGAGTAGTTAAAGTTTCATTACATTTTTCCTACATCTGTTTTATTTAGGTTATTATTTACCCTGTACACATGAGTGATGACGGACAATGAAGTACCTGTATGCAAGTGTTTACACTAAAAAAAAATCTTATTTTTACAGAATTCCTCAGGTGTGTCTGTCTCTTTTTCTAAGTTTCTTCATTTGCAATGTCATTAATTAAAGTCTTGGCTTGCCAGGGGGTTTGGTGTTGATGCGGATGTGTTTTTTTAGTATTCTTTGCATGAAAGCACTTTATTACTTATCTTACGGAAGAAAAGAAAGTTTGGTGAATAGAAGCCTAAGGAAGCAGCTGGGCCAACAAATAATTAATCATTAAAATGTATTAAAATTTATTTCGTTTTTGAAAACCACACTAGAAATGTGTGCTCATTGTTATTATATACTAATTTCTAGTACAAACCCCATCATGTGTGAAAGACTTTGCAGCCTTCACTGTCTGGGCTTCATTTTAAAGGAATGTAAACATATAACATGTCTACTCAGACAAGAAATGTCTCACCTCCATGAGACTGATTTTCAAGAGCGTTCTCGGGTACGTCATAGAAAGTTTCATCCTCCTGTGGTTCTTCTGTAATATGAAGCCATAAACAACCAAACATTTCAGCACTGAAGTCATATCGACTTACGTGTCATCTCTCTCTATACCAGTGGTTCTTAACCCTTTTGAGGTACCGAACCCACCAGTTTCATATGCACATTCACCGAACCCTTCTTTAGTGTCATCACGAATTGCGGGTGTGTCTTGACCTCCGTGGCGGAGGCTCCGCCGAACCCCTGAGACCGACTCACCGAACCCCTAAGGTTCGATCGAACCCAGGTTAAGAACCACTGCTCTATACATATAAATATATACATAACTATTAACCTTGTATTCTCATTCAAACAGACACAAGAATCTCCGTGTTATAAGGGTTAGGGTTAGCGTACTCGAAGGTTTTATCCTCCGATGGTTCTTCTGCAAAATGAAGCTAAAGGAACTTTTCATCACTGCAAAAATCTATCTGTGTGTGAACTTGAATGAGAGGAACCTCACACTTATTGCAGGCACGTCCACTGACACAAACAATAAAGACAATGCAATGCCCACCTTCATCCTGTGGTGTACCCTGTGACCAGTATCCATGAAAATATCTAAAAATGCGTCGAAAGGGGCGCATGGTAGAACTTTAGGGCCTGTTGGTCCGTGCAAAATAACCATCGAACCTCTGACCTGCTGCCTCTTGAAGAATATAAATCTATAAAAAGAATTATATAGTTGCCAAGAAATTCCCAAGCCAATTCCATATTTGTGGTTAAAAAAGGGAGTATGGACCATAGGAGACAGATAACAATCAAAAGACAAAGAGTGTACATTAAAAACACAACACCTAGTATAAGTAGTGTACATACTGAGACTGACCTACTGTGCTTGACCTTTCAAGTTATTTCTGTTTCTCTTTGTTTTTTGGTGTTTTTATCTGTACGATCTACACCTTGCACAAAAGTGTTTGAGTGTATGTTGCTGGGAAATCCTGATGTTTCTACATGAGGCTCCGTTGCACTGTGCTATTCCCTGGTGAGTGTCAGCCTCAGTTCCATGCTCTCGCCCGCCTTCTTGTTCTTCTATTCACATCATGATTATTATTCTTTCTACTATCCACGCCCTTTTCTATATAAAAAATACTGGACTACTGCAATTCTCTTTTTTTTGCTCCTTTCTACGTCTCCTACCTATTCGCTGAACACATTGCAAGAAGGCAAATCAGCTCGTCCATTCAACATCAGCAGACGACAGTCATTTAATCCAGCAAACAAGACAATGTTTTCAAGAAGCGTCTAAAGATTTCGACCTGAACTTTAGCCGGGATGTTGTTAGACAACATTTGGAACTTTTGTTCTCTTAATTGTTTTGTCTTGATGTGTGACTTCTAATATTTATGTTGTTTTGCATGTTAATTGGTCAGCGTTCAGAGCACTTTGGAGTTATAACGAAAACTGCAGAAAGCTTAATACACAAAACTGAAACCGAAAGTAGCATTAAGGTGAAGATTTGTACTATTACTAAGTACTGGCAAACCGAAAGTAGCATTTACCTCTAGTAAGTCTAGTTGTTGTAGGTGAGAGAGTAAATGAGAAAAAGATAATGATGAGGTCGAGAGTGGAGAAAAGCAATAGAGTAAGACAAATAAGAGAAACATGTAATACCTATACACATGTGTGCACGTCTGTGTGTCTGTGAACATTCACGTGGATTTTAGAGACACCAGGTGTTAGACTTCGGCTTCTAAAAGACGTAAACAGCAATGTTATTGTTTGTCATGTAAACATGCACATATAAACTTGTTGAACTATGTAATTAATATCGCGGTGACTGATAAATCTTATCCGTTCAATAGTAGTTTATTGATCAAGTGACCTCTCTATCAAACGACAGGCTGCAGCATATAAATATAATTAAGTTAATGGCTTACAATACCTTCATGTACGTAGACGTTGAGAGTTCAAGGTGTAGTTTGACACAGTTATGAAGAAACAGAGTTCAAACAGATACGATGGCCTCATTCTGTGTTGATGGGATAACCTTCCAAGGCACTTTGTAAGCACACGTGTGACTCAGTACACGTGTGGCGCCCCCATGACGTCACAGCTGTGACCCACGCGGCACTGACATGGCAGCACTGAGGCGTGACAGCCGACTGATCACAAGAACCGCTGTGTCATCTCTCCCCTTCAATCAATATTGCAAGGTGTTGCTTGCTGTTGTGGACTACTTTATTTCAAGAAAGATACGAAACTCGTGAACGCATTCCCTTTTTATTCGTTTTCATTCAGGTACACATGTAGAATCACGTGGTACGTGGGACTGACGACTTTCCTGTGACAGGGTCACTCATGAGTGGAATCTGACATAATGTTGAGATGTTTGTAAAGGTTTCGTACAAAACGTTTGTGAAGTTACTTTGTCGGCTGGAATGTGGTGTGTGTGTCCAAATAAGAGACATAAACAATAACAAACGATTTAGAGTACTTGTCAGGGACCAGAGTTACCGCCCCTGACTAGTAACGAATGTGATGTTTGTGTTGTTGTGAGTGAACAGTATGTCACTTCAGTGTTCAGGAGGGAGCCTTGTGTTCACTGTAAACACAGCGAGGCACTCGCGAACAAGCCTGCGTGGGAGGAAGATGTATGCGAAGTTTGTAAAGGGAAGAAGAGTAATTTCTTGCCCAACCAAAGTAATTCCTTATTGGTCCATTTATATTGTGAAACTTAGGTAAACTACCAAGATGACAGTCGGGTACATCTTGGAAGAAGCAGGGAACTCACTACCCCAAGATCTGTTGTGTAATTGCCAACAGTCTAACGGCCTGCAACACAGACAAAGCAAACTATACAATCTTTATAATTGTTTCTGAAAGACTCAAATATAAACGTAGGTCTTGAGGCTAACATGGTTCTACACCATAAACAAGCATAATTAACATTAATGTTAAAAGAAAATTCACTGTAATAAGTTATTTTAATGAAAGAAACCTCTTGAGGGGTTTCCGTTTAGTAATTCTTCTACAAAACAAACCGACAGTTAACCATACAAGAAATATAAAAGTCAACAAACGATGTTGTCATGGAGGTTAAGTGCATGGATGAAGATGAATACGTAGAAAGTGAGCAGAATAATACGCTTGTGTCATGCGGTAACCTTATTGGGAAGGTCACAATCACCCCAATTAGGGTCTACGGTGGATTGTTTATTAGCAGAGGAGGACCTATTATGTAAGAAAGGGGGGGGGGGGCATATGTGCCAGTGTAGAGATGTGATATGAGGACGGAGCGTAGAGGTGTTACAAGGTAGGATAAATACCCAACTGGTTTCAGCAGCCAAGCGAGACCAGAGGTGTCAATGATGTTTCTAACGAGAGTGACACCTCGGGGGGTCACACACCTGTCCGCCAGGTGGACGGGGAATAGGGGTTAATCACCTGTCCAAAACGCCACTGCAGGCGGGGCGGAGCGTCAGTAGAGTGGTCGTTCTCTTGTTGATGTTGGCTACTTGATTGGTTGGTGAGTGCATAACCAATGGCAGCCCTCGATGTGTGTGTCGTTGCGAATGTGCAAAGTAAAATAATGAACGGGAGGACCAACAAGTCACTTCTTGGCACGACGTCCCAGTGGATGGAGCAACTGGTCAGCAGTCGAAGGGACTTCAGCATCTCTAAGGCCGACTTCACTTGTACCTCGAGACCGGGTCTTAAGCCAAGAGGGCAAGACTCGGGAGCAGTGATGCCCAACCTTTTTCGGCCTGCGGGCCATTTCCATTTCGGACAGCCGTGTCGCGGGCCACTTCACCGCAAAAATACAAAAAGGAAAAAAAAATAGAGCAGATACCATTTTTTATTAGAAACAAGTTCTACTTACCATTAATTATGTAGTAATTAGTGGGATATTTGAAGTTGTTTTCCCGAAACCAACTTCTGAATGTCCGGCCTCATCGTAGAGACACCAAGTCGGAGCACTGAATCGAAATGTTCGTCCATCGAAAAAAAGATTGGGAAACGCCCCTACGTGGGTATAAATACTTTTTCCTTTTTTCTCGTTTTTTTAAGGTCTTGTTTTATTACTAACATGCCGATTTCCTGCACTGTGGGCAGAAGTTTCGCGGGCCGGATATGGCCCGCGGGCCGTAGGTTGTGCATCCCTGCTCGGGAGGAAGGACATTGGCTTAGAGAACCTTGAGCAAGGGGGCGAGTCAGTGACGAGGAACTGTCAGGATTGCCTGCTGTCGCCATGAAAATCAGATGGCTACGTGACCGGGGCTTGTACTACCTGTGAAAGGACTTGTACTACCTGTGAGTGTTAGATCTTCGACGACAAGGCCAGAAGTCGTTGTTCTCAAGGGAGGAGAACGTTTGCTGGGTTCATCCGCACTCCAAACAACCGGAAAACATTTTTCATGAAGGTGGTGTTCGTTCGGCCGCTGTAAATAGGATTTCAGTCGTTGAAGACACCACGTGTGTGTCCCTGGACTGGGACAGACTCGGCTCTGTTTCGCCGAGAGAGAAGTAGTCGCTCTCTGACGAGGTTGGCAGATCGGGCGGGAACGACGATGGACAGGCGGAGGAACAATTTCCAGGGAAAGTCATCAGAGTGCCGTGACTGTTGACTAGAGTACTGGTCTCCACCAAACTATCATCTCGCACCCTGTTATACAAGAATATAGAAGAACAACTTTAACATCAGAGCTAAATTGATGTACGTGTGACAGTGAATGGTAGAGATAGAGAAGTAACAGCACTGGAACAGTGGGAGTACGGTTAGTACTGATAGCACTGGGACTCCCCCTAGACGGATCTTTTTATTGTATGTATTTTGCATGCTTTTTATGTTAAATAAATCTGCTTTTGTTATACGTTACATCACACGTCGAGTTTTGAGTTCGGAGAATATTAGGAGTGGAGGCTCGTGAGTCGTGAAGTGAAATGAGTGATGGATGTGTGAGCATTGTACTATGTTCCCCTGCAACTTAAGCTGACACGAGTAGACAGAACTGAGTTTAACTCTCGCCTACGTGTTCGGTAAATATCACTGCTGTGGCAGTAGAAGAGTTTACGATAATAGTCGGGTGGTATCAACGTGCAAAGCAGCATGGGGAGGACTCTATAAGAAGATAGCCGCCCTACTTTTCGTTTCGTGAGTCATGCATGCGACCTAACCCCCAGCTGCTGTTGAGTATCGCTGCCGGGTCAAACCGGAAAAGACTGGTGTTATATTTTGTCTTCAATTACACTCATGTTTCTTAATTCTATCTCACTTTATATTGAGGATATTAAAATATTAAGTCTGCTTACTGAAAAACCTTAAATAATTTGGCTAATTATTTCTTAAAATCTGATTTTCAAGATATATATCAATAATCATAGACACATTGGTTAAATCTCTGTATAGACCACTCGCAATCTACTAAAGTATGAGTGGATTCTATTTTAGTACTAGCGTGGCCTACACACAGCAGTGCAGTTCTTACAAAGAAATGTTGCTATTACCTCACAGAATACATTTAATGGGTTAGTGTAGGAAGTGACCAGTGATTGCATGAAGAATGAGACAGTAAGTTATAGCCTTCTTTAATAATTCTACTCTTCAAAGGAAAGAGATCGTGTTTCCAGCAAAATTGTTCGACACTCATGGGCAGCCCTTGACATGGTGAATCACTGAGACACGGTCTTCTTTGTTCTTAATCTCAGGTATGTGCGTTCTTACCTTTAGTAGTTGTCATGCCTCGGTGCATGCATTACTAACCTTTTTAACACAATAATCACAATTATGACATGTCAATATTTAATTGACAGGTTCAGCATTGACAGCAAGAGGTGTGACTCATGTGTCTGGTACACTTTGTATTTGTGTATTTGTTAGAAATTTCGAGTGCACCTTTCCGAGCGGGTTTTGGTGTATAACACGCAGGATTAAACAGACATGAATCTTTAGAGGAGAAATGTTTAGAAAGCACACGAGAAGGCCTTACAAAGGTTAGCAACACACTGCAACAAAGGGAAAGGAAACTATCTGCCGACAGTGTCGCATACAAAAGCTTACTCAACCATGAATTAGATGGACGAATTTCTTTCAAGTGCAAGCGTACTAGTGCAGTCCCTTACTGATACACCAGAAATCATTGTAAATTAAAATGGTAGGTTAAACGAGACAGGGAAAACGACATGAGACAGTTGCTTGTCTTTTTTAAAGAAATTCTGAGCCACAAATTCCACAGTGAGACCTTATTACTTCAGATTATGAGATTTTCTTTAACGTCTTTTTTTTAAGTCAGCGTGTTCACTATTATACAAAAGAGACAGCAAGGCCTGTCAGCAGCAGATTTTACAAGAAAGTTCCTACCTACAGTTTATTTACAACTGTTAGTATAAGTATGAACAGTAGTGGAGACAAGCAGCAGCCTTGAGGGCAACCTGTACGGGTGGCAACAGGATCTGAGAGAAGACCGTTAACAGAAACTCTCTGTTATCTGTTTGTTAACAAGTCTAGGATCCAGAGAGTTGGTTGGTGAGGTGGATGGAAGTCTGAAACTCGACTCTCCGCCAACAAGCGAGGTTGGACAATGTTAAAAGCAGAAGAAAAATCAGGAAAGAGAAGCCTGGCATGAGCTCTGGGTTTCTCCAGATGTTTGCACAGAGTATTTAGTATTTGAGCATCATAGACACCTCTCCCTGCTCTGTAGGCAAACTGCAGCGGGTCAAGATGTGGATCGACAGCAGTCATCTCGCTCCTTACAATTCTCTCAAGTGACTTATGATAATTGGTGTAAGAGTCGTTGGGTTGACTGGGTCTAGTGATTTTGGGGACAGTCTAAATGTGTAAAAGTTTCTAAATATCAGGAATGTGATCAGAATCCACAGACAGTGAAGTTTTATAACATCTATTCCAGTTTAAAATAAAGCATGTAAAAACACACTTTTATTTTGCTTAGGTTTGGGGATTTACAGATAACTTAAATATAAAATTGTGAGGATCACACTCTCACATCTTGAGACCTAAGGAAAAAAACTGTTTAGCATAGCTGAAATAAAAGTGTGTTTGAATTTTTTTTACTGATTTTATATTATAATTGATGAAGCAAAGAATGAGGTGATTCTACTAACTCTGTAGCTTCGAAAGTTGAGCATTATTGTTTCTGATGTACAAAGGAGAACATCTCAGCGGACAGTGTTCCGCAACATTGCGCTTTTTTCATAACATTGTATAAATATTAATAATATTATTCATTAAATAATGTCAACGCCAGACAAAATTATCTACTGAAGATTTTGTGGTGGTTGGTGGTTAATGTTGATACTAAAAATTAATTGCTTCAACGCAGACATCACGCCTATCGTTGGATTATTTTTCAAAGATAAATTGACACAAACAATAAATTTTCAATCTAAATGTTGTGAGGCAGCTGCAGTTAAAATGAAACACGTTAGATTGGAGTCGTTCCACTAACGAGACCGAACATAAATACGCAACAGAAAACATTTTGCTGGTGTAGAAAGTCTATGCTATGTTTTATAGGCAAGGAAGAAGAACAATAGCTAGTTTATCTATACATAAGCAGGTGTAACGTGTATGTTATTTTGCAATTTCCTATTCTTTTGTGCAGAAGACCGCTGGAAAGAATTTCGCCATGTCAGGAGAGAATTCCCGTTCTGTGCCAGGCAACAGCTCCATTTACCCTGGTGTTACGGCAGAGGGAAGCATTCCTTTGAAGCCCCAAATAGATAATGTGACCGGAAATGGCCAGTCTGAGCCTGGACACTTTATTAGTGCGCCACTACCACCTCTCATGATGGCGATGTCTCCACCTGGCTACGGATTAGTTACGAGCCAAACGCCTTTTAATATGCCGACTTCTTCGTTTCTACAGGATCAACACACCGCAAACACACCACCATTCGCACCCGTTACTGACAACTATTATAGTCCTAGGGGAGAAGCACCCGGCTTAATTGATCCACTGATTCCTTCACCAACTCAGTATCAAAGTAACTCTAGAGAAGAAAACATATATGCAAGACCAGGATGTCAACTTCCTTCCGTCCACGAAAATCAAAGTCAGCTGTTTGAGTACCATCAAACCACTATTCCTGCGGGTAAAATGATTCCAGTTGTCAGTGACATGAAGTATTGGTCTCAGCCACTTAGCGAGAGAGGAGAACAATTGGAAACTCGATTCCAGATCCCAAGGTCCATTTCTTCACCGGAATACCAAAATACAGTATGGGCAACCAGAGAAACCAGCAGAGGACCACAAACAGCACCTCTAATATCTCCAGCAAAAAATTTTCAAGTTGAACATCCAGATCCTTACCTTAGGCCACCAGGAGATAATACGCATTCCGAACAACAAATAGGACCCACAGGTTTTCATCCTGGAGTCTCAGAATTTCATCACAATCCAGAGGTTTACTACGGATCCGACTTGCAACAAAATGCAGTCCGCGGAGCCCACTATGGATCGAAAATGTCCTCAGTACCACCAGCTCATTTGCAAACAGGATCACCTTGGGCTCAATATCATTACGAACCGTACCATCAAATGTCTCATTACTCTACTGCTTTACCTGCCATGCATCCTACCTTACCCTATTATATGCAGCATCTACAACAGATGTATACACCAACTGCTGTAAACCAACCACCAGTGAGAGGTGAGTACGAGTTTATGAGTCACCCAATCGCCAAGCGTTTCTAATGTCAATACTTTATTTGTTATGTAAAACAATAGCTCGGTTCATGGGTTACCTTTTCCAACTTGTTACTGTTCAAATTTACTGAAATAGGCACGATACCTTAAAGATGTAATGTACTAATTTGTAGCAGCCACAAAGTGACAGTAAATGGGGTTGAAATTTCAGCATTAATCGCGAAATTAGACATTATTTATATTCATTCACCCTATTACAGAATTCCTAGTTCTGACCCGAAACGTGAATTGTTAGTTCCCTATTTAAAATTACCACATGACACACCCCTTGAGATTCTCACGACACAAATGGTCACCAACTTATTTAAGCCAGGCAGTTGCTCATTCTTACAACAAAGAACTCAATGATTGCCTAAGGTCGCCCAGGTCGTATGTGATTTGTTGTGCTGGGCCTAGGACTTTAGTGGACAACACAAACGCTTACCCCTAACCCCACCCACCACCATCTTTAACCAGTCACTGTCCGAGGTTATCAGTAATATTAACAAATCTTTAAGTCCAATGGTGAGGCTTGGGAAGGCAATGTCACACAAAGTCAAACAGCTAAATTAAGAAGTCAGTACATCAAGCCAGACTACATTGACAGATAAGAAAACTCTATAGCCTATAAGAGTGTTCTATAAACTTAGTTATTGGTTACTATCCGACATCCAAGAATCGAGTATCATAATTCAAACTGATAAATTTCTGAACGTGCACGGGTCATAATAATCATTATACGCGTCTGTGTTCAAAAGACAGCATAAACTGTGGTAAACAAACAATACTTATATTCCTCTCTGATGTCATGAGACTCAGCGTCGTTTGGCAGTTCCTTCCGCTCCACAAAAGTAATTAAAGATGCTGGGGAACACCACACCACATGAAGTATCTCGACAAACAACAATTTTCCACCTCGACTATCGTCAACCTCAGTGCCAGGTTTTTACAGGTTCCCGCTAAACTTTGCGAGTAAATTTTGTTCTCTAGTTTTCTCACATGTTTTCAAACCCTTACACTGCTAATTTACTTCAATATCTTCACATTCATTTGTCATATTCCATCAGCTTAGTGGGCCTTAACAGCCAATGGAGAAACACGGAGGGACTGATTGGTCCGTAACAGAGGGGTATACAGAACTTGATATTATACACATATTAATAAAATAACTTGATATTATACACTCCCATATCATTCACTGAATAAATGTACACAGTCCTTATAAGATAATAGAGTAATAAAGTTTTCACATGAAAAATGCTTTATACATTCTGTAATTACTATATATATATATATATACTTCTCATGCAATTTAGAAACCCGTTTTATATACACGTCTTCTAGTAATTAAACCAGTTGTTAGAGATTTTCGAATTGTACTTTTCTCAAAAAACCCATGGCAGCTGTAAACTGTTCAGTATATTTTTAATTGTTTACGACGGGTAGGTCGAAATTTGACCTACCCCGCGCACAGCCACCTGGCCCGAGTAGGACAGATATGTCCTAACTAGGGTAGCATCTTAGAACACCTCTCTCTATGCATAAATCAATGAATACATAAGGGAGGCAAGTACTGGAACCTTTAGAAGTTCCACTGTAGACTACTTCCCTTTAAAGGCTTTCAAGGCTTTAAACTCAACCAATCAGGTATTTCGTTATGTTTAAAAGTAGGCAAAGATTGTGTTCAAGCGCCATGTTTAAGTCGGTTACCGGTTACTCAATTCAACATGGACTTGCCCTCAAACAACAGAAAATAAGAAGAAAACAGTAATATTAATATTCTAATGTATATTCTAATCAAATATGTGTTTATTTGGTGCTTTATATTTGTTTATATCGTGTAAATAATTTTTAATTTCTAATTTAATTTCTAACGGTGACCTACTTCTCGATTAGTGAATTCTCTGTTGCATACAGTTACAATCGTTCATTTGATTTTACTACCAGTAAACAAAACCCATATTTCTTAAAATTTCACACCGTAAATGTTTTTAAAATGCTCTAGATTTCATTATTTACATACAAATTGTAGGAAGACAAAGGGCAACTTATTTATACCAGCAACATAGCTTTATATTTTTTCAATAGTGAAAATTTAGCTTACACACCAAGTACTGTTAAGAAGGGTATGTTTATTCTTAGTCTCAAAAGTCTACTTGTAATGACGCAGACCAAGTGTTTGGAGATAGCAATTTTAATCCATAATGCCTGATGACAACGCATTCATTCATGTGAAATGAATTCTAATTTTTTTTATTTTCATTATGGAAGTTGGTGCTGTCTTCAGGCAATATAGTTAGTTTTGTTTCTTTTCAGACGTTCCGGAAACATTAGCAAATGAAGGAGAAGATATCTCAGAAAGTTTAACAGGAAGCGAAAAGAAGACAAAACCGCAACCACGAACAATAAAAATACGAGGGATCAAGGAAGAAAAGGTGACAAGAAAATGTAGATACTTTTTTGAGAACCCTAATAATGGCGGCGGGGAAGTGCAGGAGTCCAAGTGGGACGACACTGAACAAGTCTTCTATATCACCTTCACAGACGCGACAGGTAACCATGTTTGCTGTGGCTAAGATTAGTCTTTGTTAAGAGATGGCTATCATACTATCAATAAAAGGCATTAGCCAAATTTATATTGTCGAGTGATCATTTTATATTTGTAATAACGTTTGGCTTAAAGAAGTAAATTATACAGTTTATAAAATAAATATGAGTATTTTTGCTGCCTGATATGAGTAAATAAGTTCTATAAATCTTGCCGTTTCCAAGTGTTTATAATATTCAATCGATTTGAGTCAATTGCTTTCAAGAAATAGTATTCCTCACGTTTCTTTTGTAAGTTGCGAAGCGAGTTGCCTCAGCAGTTCACGTGATTGACAAATGCCAACTGGAAATCAGCCTCATTCATGGAAATATTCCCAAAACGCGGACTGTTGAGATCAGCGGAGGTGACGTGGAACAAATGGACATTTACAAACTGTACTTTGAAAATCCAAGAAATGGTGGTGGAGCCATACATCATATGTGGGCAGAAAAACAGCAAGTCTTTATAACGTTTGAAGATTCTGCAGGTAATCAATACATTTTATTTTTGTAATCATAAAATGATTATTACATGTATCTTTTGCCCATATTTGTAAATAAATCATCTTAATTACTTAAAAAAGATAAATATACACAAGTACCAATTTTTATAATAAACAAGACACTGAGCAGTAGTAAGACAAGGACTCCATACAAGGAATAATCTAATTCTGATGTTGGTTAATTTTGCGTCGTAATTCCGTAACATCTCATACTGTAGGTCATATGCCATCGAGCTCTTCCTCATAACATTGTCTGGACTAGAGTCTGGTCTTCGTTGGCCCTTACATATATATATACACACACACGCTATGCATATATTTATGCATAAATCGTTTATGATAAATTTTAAAGGATTTCAATCATGTTAGTGTTGTGAATTTTACAGTGGTGGAAACAGTGTGCAGACAAAAGCATATGGTTGAAGAGCACTTATTAGAGGTAAAGCCCACAAACAGGGCCCCAATGACAGACTTCAAAGGTGAACAAGAAGCGACAAAGGAATCATTCTCTAATGTCGAACCGACTATTGGACAACAGATAAAAGGAAAGAAGAGTTCTGGACAGTTTCTTCAAAATCATGGAAATGATGGACTGAAAGACAGGAATGACCAAAGTTTTCACAAAGAAGACAGAGAAGAAGTGGTGACATCCCACAATGTCAAAGGTTTTCTTTTACTTAGATAAGAGTGCACTTTGTATAAAATTATTATTTGTATTCAACATCGAAACCATTCTTAACAGGTCACAGTCTGTACAAGCTTTGTGTTTGTTTGCGATGAAAACAATAAAGTATCCCATATTTTTATGACAGTGAAGGATAAGCTTTTCGGAGCAATATGTGGATGTGTATTAGCACATGTTTTGCTTGTCACAGAATATTTTACCAAGTTCTTACTAGTTGTGCATGTATATGTATATTTGCGACGTACGTGTGTTTGTGTGTGTGCTTTCGTTTCACTATGCGCATATTCACAGATGTTATCAAACCTTTTCGTGTGTGCGCGTTTGTGTTTATGTCCAAATGTAAAAGCTTGTCTGATTATAAATATATATAAATGTGTGCGTGTTTGTGTGTCCGCGAATATCCTTTTGTGAGAGTTATATTGATGTATGAAAAAGAATGAAGGAAGAGATTATGTGTGTGTATTCTGTGTGTAGTCAGTTGTTTATATATATATTCCCAATAAGAACCTATTACTTACCATTATCGAAACCTTTGTCAAAGTTAATTAACTCTTTTTTCTTTTTATGTCTTTGGAATCTTCTCCTCTATTCTTACTGATGTTTATATATAGATACAGACAAACACTGTAAAAGTCAAACTGAGAGCAAGGACAGCCAGGAGGACTTTACAAAAACAACGAAATTTTATCCAAGCAAGCTGCTCTTCAGAAATATTGATCGAAGAGTGATCAAAGAGCATTTAATAAGCTACATGGAAAATATCAGTGGTCAGGAGGATATTCAGGCTGTCTACAGTGATGAGCCTGGCGATGTCTTGGTCAGCTTCCCACACACAGTTGGTAAGTAGAACAGAAATAATAATAGAGACATAAGACACACTGTCTTTTATTTTGATTTCCTCATTTATACACAGAAGGAGGAACTCCTCAGTGGCCTAACCCCGGCTCACATTTCGTTTGTTACGTTTTGATTTGTGTGATTTCTTCTAGAATTTTGCTTTTACCAACTTGAATTAACAAAAAATTTGTGTCTTTTGCACTTCAGTTTTGTATTTCAATTTGTTCATTTAATTGAGTTATGACCACTGCAGATTTTCCGAAAATAGAAAACAAATGTCGAACCAAGCTTCTGAGAGGACGCAAGCTGGAGGTGCATAGGGTGCCTATGTCTAACTGTATTTTGGTGGACAATCTCAGCCCAAATTCGTCTGATGATGATGTTGCCTATTACATTGAACATCAGGGAGGATGCATTGGCACTGTGTTCCAAGTTAAAAGTTGTAAAAATCAAAGCAAATACGTCTTCTTCCGTGATCCCGAAGGCAAGGAATCTCTATTTCATTTCAATTTGACAGCCATGCCGATGTTGTATTAAATTATATTTAGACGTTATGAGTTAAAGAATTTGGCTAAACATTTTTGAATGCCAGTTAAGATGACATCTTGTTATTGTTTTAAAAATAAACTTAATGTCACAAACTTTTAACTGGAAACAGCAAAAATTCTAACTACACAGTAATATATATGTATTTTTGATTTAAGGTAGCAATATAAAAAAAATTCATGTCCTGATATAAAGTGTACACACACACACTAAAAGTAAAGCTTAAATTCTTCTGACTAATGAGTTTAAACTTTAATCCTTAATGTAGCTGTTTTTAGCGAACACATTAATGCCTTTGTAGGAGAGATGTTTGCAGAGTATTTTTCACTTGTAAACCTTATAGTCTTTCCATTCCAATTTTCTTAGTACTTTATCGTATTGTGTACAAGAAACTAAGGTGCTTAGCGCGACTTTTAAACACTAATTTTAGAACATGTCTAAGAAGAAGATAAAAAATATTATTATCTTGCATTCACGATGTGATAACAGCATCGGTTTCTTAAAGTCAGTTTAGTATAAGTTGTAAGGGATGATTGAAAGTCCTCATGATTCTTATAAAAGTTGGAATGTAAACGTTAAGAACGAGAGATATCAGAACTTTACCATTAAGACAAAGTCCATTTCAAATAATGTTTATCATAAAATCTGATTGGAGCGCAACTGTGGCCAGAGTAAAACTCCCAGGTTATATAGGGAGGGGGGAACAGCTTTGCCCAGTTTCCTCATTTTCCTTAAGGTATATGTATTAATGATCTAGCTAGACTTGCAGTAACAAGTTTCAAGTGAATAGATTACACTCTTCTAGCAAGTCTGGACAGGACTTAACACCACATCACCGAGGAAAATCGTCAACGTTTACCACCCAATCAAGGAGGCAGACTACTGTTAAAAAAAAAAAAAAGGAGCCATCATGAGATACTCGCAACATACTCTCACGCAAGCCACTCGCTATCCGCTTTTTTCCATTTTCGGTTCCATTCCCAGAAGAATGATTGAAAAAATGTCAAGTTTATGATGTAGAGCCTGCTGTTTGGTTAAACTTCTATGGAGGAAACCTGCGCATGTAGTCAGCTCCCACATTACTTTTACCAGGAATAACCTGCACAACACACGAGATATGTTGTAATAAAAATTCTGATCCCATAAGCCTAAAATCTTCATGGTTCTTGCATTTTGTAGATACTTCAGTTTGCAGTGCCCACTTTTGTCCATACATTTATACTAAAACATTATCGTTGCCCTCATGTACAAGAAAGAGGTATTGTCGACTGCCATTGATGCACTTCTCTACTGTCTGGAAAAAGCGGGAGTAGTAACCTACATAAAAAATAAATAATAGTGAGTACTATTAAAATTTTAAGCAGTACAAACTCATTACCTGCTTAAACTAGTAATATAAGGTTGGTTCTTTCTTTTCAAGTTGCTGATAGAGTTGCAATGATGAAGAATCTCCTTCTTCATGGGAAAGAGCTCCGGGTTAGGGTTCACCTGGAGTGCTTAGGACCTTCTGGAGGTAAAGACGATCCATCTGTCTTTGAAGCTCCTAAGCCACTAGAACTGCACGTGGACAGCAACATCAAAGTGTGTTTTCTCCGACACTGCACTGAGATGCTGCAGGTTTTCAATGAGCGTCTGTCAAAAGTTCATGCGCTCGCCAAAATTGTGGAAGATACTCTTATAGTTGAGTGCACCCTGAACGAATTAGTTCCTAATGCTCATCTTTTAGTAGACACATGGCGAGATAATGTAAACAAGCAGCTGGAGTTGTGCTTTGATATGATAAGACTTGACAAACAAAATGTTCTTCCTGAAATTTGGTCTGATGTGATGAAAGCTGCAGAAGAGTGTCAAATCGGAGGTGATGAATTGCTCCTACCATTGGTTGATAAACACACATTTGTGATTTTGGGAAGAAAAACCACAGAGGCGGAAACTTTTAAGAGAATACAGAGATTAGTTGAAGACGCAGAGAAAGAGGTTGCACTGAAAAAACGTGAAGTGAGCGAGACTAAGGACCTTAAGAAACACGAGGTTGATCTCTTGATCATGTCTTCATTTCCTTCTATAACTGAGGGGCAGTACAACAGACTGAGTGTACAGATAGCAGAACAAGAAGGAAAAATAACTTTTCATGGGCAGTTGACGGACATTAGAGAGGCGGAGATCAAGATGAGGGACTTACTTCATTCTGTTTCATTAATGGTGGTAAAAAATCTGACTGACAGTAAAATAAGTCTTCTGTCCACTCCAAACTGTCGTGACTTGATATGCCAAAAATTAAAGTCATCAGATGTTAGTGCCACTTGGGTTTGCCACGATGAAGGTGTTGTCACAGTTTACTGCTTGAAGGAATCTGACCTCAAGCGAGCTGTTCAGGTCATTCAAGCTTCACTGAAAGAAGAAACCTTACATCTGGACGAGGTATCCTCCAGTACAACCAGATTAACGAATTGGGCAAGTTTCAAGGAAATTCTGATCCATAAAAACAAAGGCATTCTTATAATTACGACACAGAACAGAAACATTATGATCACAGCTGTCAGTGACATTATACATGATGTGACAAAAGAAATTAAGGATTTCATTTTAGACAATTCTATCTACACCACTGTCTTCCGCTTTTCTCCAAGTCGGCAAAAGTTTCTGACCGACTTCTGGAAAGATAAATTGCCACTGGCTGCTGCAAAACTGTCCATGGCAGATTGTATTATTTTGAATGAGCAAGAGAGGAATATCACAGTTAAGGGAAAGAGCCAAGAAATCGAACGAGCGAGAAAGGCTTTGGAAAAGCTAGAGAAAGAAATTATGTGTACTGAAGAGAAAATCACTAAGAAAGAAACCATCGCCTACCTGGCAGGTCTGAAGAGTATCAGTGAGCTGTCAGTCACTGCAAAAGGATGCGAGTGTGTGCTGTCGCTAAGCTACGAGAAAAGTGGTATTCAGGTAAGAACTACCTTACTTTTGAAACCTTCTGTTTCAACAAAGCCAGAAAGGTCACAAAGTACGAAACTACAATTCTGAAAAGGCACTATTAAGCTTTGAGATAAAGAAAAAAAAGATAAGAAAACATAAAACGTAAAAAACTGAACAATAATTCAAATGAACAAATATGCAAGAAAGACAATCTTAACAGTGATGTCTTCTTTTAAGAGATAGGACATATCTCTTTATTTACTTCAGGAAACTTTAGTTTTTGTGGCAT
This sequence comes from Pomacea maculata, assembly GCA_004794325.1. NCBI lineage: Eukaryota > Metazoa > Mollusca > Gastropoda > Architaenioglossa > Ampullariidae > Pomacea > Pomacea maculata. Next base: position 5,142 of record SRHC01002571.1, on the reverse strand, counting down.
ATTTGTGTATCCTTCAATGAGGTAAATAACTAGAACTTGCTCAGAAAAGGTTGTTATTAAAATTTTGAATGTTACTAAACTTTTAAGTCTAATAATGTAGGAGGTTTTATATGTAGTATGTGAAGTATTATATTTAAAACGTTGAAACACTTGAATATTTCAATTAAAAAGAGTATATGAAATTAAAAGTAAACCTTATAAACTATACAATATGTTATATAAATGAAAGAAAACACTAGAGAAACTTTTTTGTCAGCACAATTCCTTTGTCCTTACAGATTGTTTCTACGAATCAACCAGTTAAACGACAAACAGTGACAGTGGATGATCGCTCGGTTACCGCCCTATTGGCAGATATAACAACGCTCAATGTTGATGTCATTGTGAATGCAGCCAATAGTTTAATGAATCATAAGGGAGGAATAGCTAAGGCTATTGTTTTAAAAGGTGATTTTGAGAAATAATGTATATTTGTGAGATAAACTTTCAGATGTATCTCTTTTATGAAGTATTATTATATACTCCATACTTCTCATATCTTTCTTTCTATTATTTTATGTCTTTATTTTTATAATGCGGCAGGTGTCTTTTAAAGACAAAAGAAAGTCATTGTGCAACGGTATCAATCTATTCTGAAATGCTGTTTGGTTGTATTGGGCAATTTTACTAAAATGAAGCATTACAAAGACAATTCTACAGGGAACAGTGCAGGGAGATGGAAGATGAGACAGAAAAAAAGGAAACGACTGATAACACCCAAAAAGTGGGCTATCCTGTCATTCGGGCATCTCAGAAAGAGAGGACGAAGATTAGTCCAATCGGATGGTAGTAGCGTCAGGTGTCGTTAGGCCAGTCAGGAATTAAGGACTGATGATGATGATGGTGATGGTGATGGTGATGATGATGATTGATGGTTGATTGTTGATGATTGTTGATGATTGATGATGATGATGCGCTTTTTTCTGCATAATTTATGCGATCTTTATAATTTTCATGTATGTGTACACTGCGTGTGTACCTGTGGGGTCTGTGCTTGTGTTTATTTTTTGTGTTGTGTACTTGTGCGTGTTCACGTGTTCATATATTTGTCCTACAGGAGGTAAAGAGATACAGAATGAGTGTCATTGCTTAGTCCAAGACAGCGGTGAGCTCTCAGACGGCGATGTGCTGGTGTCAGGACCAGGTAAACTTCCCTGCAAGTCCATCATCCACGCTGTGGGACCCATGTATCAAGGAGGCAACAAAGGAGAAAAAGAATGTCTGAAGGGTACAGTGGTAAAATGTTTAGAGACTGCCTCTGACCTCGGCTACACTTCTATTGCCATTCCTGCCATCAGTTCTGGGATTTTTCGTTATCCTGTACAGGAGGCCACGCGCGCTATCGTGAAGGCTGTCACTGGGTTCTTTGATGAGCATCCTGACAGCAGTATCAGAGGTGTCATACTTTGTGATATTTTACAAGAAACAGTTGATCTCTTTCAGGGAGCTTTGGAGCAGACGTCATTCGGAAATCCAACATGTATCAGTCATGGTATGACTTTTTCACCTTTTCTATTAAACTGAATACATGTAATCTATTTTGTAGTTAATCTTTAGAAAGAGAACTATAGCTTTGTTGAGAGTTCCACTGACATTAAAATAACGCAGTCTCTTTTTTCATCTGCACAGTTACAATCAATCATCAAATTAAAACATTCTGACATCAAACCTATAATGTTACACAAAACTAATTCCTTTGTCATCTTTGCCTTCGTAAAGAACAATTTCACACAGTAAGTATGAAATCAATGTGCACAATGAAACAGAACTACGGAATACACATATGTCCGAGATACATAGTTCTTCCAAATTTGTTTGCTTTTTGGTGTAAACGACGTTGAAAAGGCTTGTTTTAAAGCAACATGTTCTTTCGCATTTTGACAGAAGAACAACTCTTCAAAATACTGAATTTTTGGATCAGAAAGATCTATGATACAACTGAAAACGTTTTTCACAGTTGCCCTTCTTTAAAGATCACTCAGCTATCTATGGAAAAGCAACAGTCGTTACAATCCTGACAATCGTTATCAGAGTAGTTTTAATTAACCATGAAAACACAAAGTAAATACTAAATTTCTTATAATAATGTTGCGGTGCTCCATCTCAAAACAGTACTGCAAACCCTACAAGGTCTTTCTTTAGGCATCAATTACAGGTGCTTGATTAAAAAAATCAGGTCAAGGTGAGTTTTCCCTAAAAAGGCAGATTGCTTGCAATTACTGTATAAGTTATCTAAACCTTTGTATCTGTCTGCTCTGTTGTTAACAGGTGTGAAACTCTCTCTGGATTATGTTGAACTACAGCTCGAGACACGATATTCATGCAGTGCATATATTCATGCACTATAGGTAGTGGTTTCCAAAGCTTAATCCCCCCAAATATTAACTTTTTTTCGCCAGTCGCACAGCCATAATAATAATCATGTGGCTACAAAGTTACCTTCCTAGGTTAGGAAACGTTCTGCGATTTGATTCCCAGCTTTACACACACAGCCGGAGTGTTACCTCTGCCAAGGGGATGTCAGCGGTGTTCAAGCTCTAAAGGGGCGCAGTGTGAACATTGCAGGCACACGCACGGTGTTGGTTAAACATGTCAGCCTCGCTCCCACACAGCGAATTGATTCTAAACACGTATACACACATCTAAATATGATAAACCTGGTCTCTAACATATCAACATTTGTTTGTGACAGATTCTCAGTTCCTTGCAGAAGATGACCCCAGGGTTCAAGGTAATTTTAGCAAGTCACGAGAAGCCGAGAGAGGAATCAAAACATTTATTGAGGAACGAGAAAAACAAAATGTAAGTGTAAAAACTGCAAAAAGTTGCACTCATAGGATTAGTACTTATTAACAATACGATAAAACAAGGAAACTAGTTACGAGATATCTCTTTAAACCTATTTTATGTGCATAAAATGCACTTCCAAGTAATAAAAAATGTACACCCCTTAACACTTGAAAGAAAAAGATTATCACCCAAAGTGTTATGACCATAAGAGCAGTCAACTGTTACCAGTGGATAAATTCTCGACTCAATGATGCTTGTAGGCAAGAGGAGTTTTTCCTATCAAAAGTACTAGAAGAGGGCCGCCAGTCGAAAGTATAGCGCTCAAAACAAATTGTTATAGAGTAACCCTGATAATGAATATGTTCAAAGGATCTAGCAAAGATGAAAACTAGTGCTTCTTAACAATATTTGACATTATATTAATGTTTAGATACTGGATCAGAGGTATTGTGCTTGCCAGTTAATTACTTACACATTTGCCCAGGCCTTTGGCGCGGTGGATTTATCTCAAAGTACAAGTTCTGAAAAAACAACTGGAATAGTAACTGGTAAGTAAAGGACAAACTATATCTCTCTATTTTTCAAAAATGTTTATAAAAAAGTTTTTTTACAATAAATATTGGCAAAGGTATTAAAATTCTGTTCGAGATCATCATCAATTGACGGCCCTTTATCTAACTAGCTTGTTGTTAGGAAGTCTCTTTTTTTGTCTTTTACCCGACTTTGGCATCTCTCGTCAAATATAAATAATTATGTACTTTGACTGAGATGTTAGCCAATGTGGTGGGTTGTTTTCTGTGACTCAGCTAATTTGTTTCTAGCTACGGATTAAAAGACGTGTACGCGGTTTCTTTGCTTGAAGGCTATATTTGATTACACTTTCTTACATGGTGCTGGTTAATTTTTTTTATTTGACAGATAATAAAATGTGTGTGAGTATATATATAGATGGAGGAAAGAGTGTAGTTCAACGGTAAAGAAACACAATTTAATATATAAATATTTTTCAACTGTCTAGATTTAAGTTCAATTTTTTAAGTTCGCTTTTTTAATAATTTCTGATGGTTTAAAATTTTTGAATTAAAACATTTTTGCATGATATTTTGAGCAGCTATAAAGTTTTATTGAACTTAATTTTCTTCAGGCTCTTTTGTTGAAAAGTCATTTATAAAAACCTATTATAAATATTCAGTGTGAAAAATATGTATTATGTTCGCATGTGAAATATCATTCGTCATGAAATCTAATAAATTTAACACAAAAAGTTGTAAAGACTCATCTGTGAGGGTTTTTTTTTTTTAGATGCTGCTGGCAGTTTCCGCGAAGCATTCCATTCCAGGGCTGAAACACGAGCTGGAGACCCCACAGTAAGCATAAAGTTTGTCTACAGATACTTAAAACATAAACTATCACCGAAACTATGATATTTTTGGTGGGGTAAAGGCTCTAAGTGAGAGGTTCTACTAAAGCCAATAAAAAGCAGTCGAGTTTATACGGCGAGAATCACAATCCTTGTTAATGACTTATTTATATTTGAGGATAGGTAGGCTTACATCACCTTAGAGTTTTCATTTTAGTTGATGATGATAACGATTACGCATGTTTTTTTTATCATCAAGTCGACACCCCTGAAAAAACGTCAGATAATACGTATGTAAAGTCTTTTTGACAGTGTGTAGTTCAAACGTCTTAAAATTCTTCTTTTTGTCACAAGTGTACGATACACCCAAAGGAGAAAACATGTAGTGAAGTAAACACTAATGAAAAATATTCAGTAAACTAAAAAAAAAAAAAAATAATCTTCTTTATACATTTACACAAAAGCATTCTATTTATTCTATGAGTGACAAATGTAAGACAAACTAGTCTTCACGGAGGGCAGGAGCATTTTTTCATATGGTGTAATACAAACAGAGCTTATTTGTCGACATCATTTCTAATACTTCTAAACTTAAAGCTTCTACTATAGCTGGAAAATGTTGTGCAATAACTCACTAAACATTTTTTAAAAGTCATTAGCAGCTGTCACATTTCTTCTTGGCATGTTTCTGCATCTCTCATCAGATAAATTAAAAAATATTGCAATAATCAGAAAAATGATTATGTTTTATTTATTTAGTATTTCAGTGGGACTCCACCACGAGCTGTTTTCCATAAACCAGAAACTAGTAAGTCTAAACTACAGCCTTTAGTTTATTAGCATTTCTTATGAGAAGACATCATTTTTAGATGTAGGTTTTATCTAGTTTTTAAAAATTTTAAAGATCAATTCTGTACCATAGTTAATAAAATTTACTATGAAAAATATTGTTC
>SRHC01002570.1:11174-22015 GCA_004794325.1 Pomacea maculata | reverse complement strand
CTGCTCGTTAACGCTACAGGTGTTGTTTAATCTCTTAATCTCCAGAAGCTCAGTGTTCTTATTGTTATTAATATTATTAATATTATTATTATTATTAACGTCAAAATAGATGTCGGGTAATCGGTCGAAGAAGCAAGCAGCTTTAATACTTGGAAGCCACCCTGGCCAAGGACAGTTGACAGCAACAAAGACTACGACCTACACGTGTACTTCCAGATACAATCTGTACAAGTCACTTGTAGTAGCGATCCTGCTTTGCTGGTGTGAGACATGCACTCCGATACGAAAAAATAACAGGAATTCTTGAGAAGGATGCTTCGAATAGTGTACACATCACATCAAACCATTGACTCTGTACGAAGTGCATCTGCCACACTCATATGACATCACCAACATCTAACTGCAACAGTCAAGCAGTGTAAGTTAGTGTAGTCTGGTCATGTGACCATCCAACCAACCAACCAACCAACCAACCAACCAACCAACCAACCAACCAATAATACAACAGTGTGGTAGTTCGCAAGAAAGACTCACAAGCGGACGCACAAACGAAACAAAAAAAAACAAATGCTTATTTTCTATTATAGCCCATTAATCTAAAAATGGTGCAGAAATTCATGGGGGGGCCACGCAGAGACTCACAAGCGGACGCACAAACAAAACCAAAAACAAAAGCTTATTTTATATTATAGCCCATTAATCTAAAAATGATGCTAAATTCACGGAGTGGTCACACAGAGTTCCTGGTCGAGTGAAGTCGTTGAACGACGAACATTGCAAGCATCTTATGGTTCTCACTGCAACACAAAACACCGATTACATCCATCTTGTCCATTCTTTTTACTGTATTGGAAACCTATCGCCATATGAAAATGCATTGTCTACAGTTTTTTCGTTGTGCAGATGAGATACATAGCGATAATTACCTTTGTGTTTATTGGCATGTGGTCAATCCGTACAAGTCATCAGGGCATTCGTCGCAGACAACCCAAGAGAAACCTACTTGACTCATCCCAGCATGTCTGTGTCATATGTGAATTGGATTATTTGTAAATATAGCTTTAATTATTTAAGCTTCAGTGTCTAGCGTGGTAACGGGGAGAGTAAACAAAACAAGGCTACAAGATGACAATCGACTGAGCCACGAAATGTTTATAAAAAAGACATGAATAAAAAGATTAAACTAGGAGTTAAAGGAAGATTCCGGAGAAGTCAATCGACCGGAGTTGATGGGAAGAGAAATATTCAACTCACAGACAGGGGGAGGCGATCAGTTGTTGTGCAGGTGTCATGTCTGTCTTGTCCAGCAAACACTCTTGTCCTTCTCTCGGGTGGAAGTGGTCACTGCAAATGGTCAAGTCAGTCGGGGACGAGTTGCAGGCAGCCAGTCAGTGATCTCCAATGTCCTTGCTGGATGATTTGGAAGGAGCGTGCTTTCACCTAAAGATGATCTGCAATTTCTTTGCTTTTTTCCGTCAATGTATTTCCATATCCCTCACTCCAGTATGCACGCTGGCGTGAAGAGAGGATACTGTTATACTGGGGAGGGAAGTGTGATGAGAGTTTGTGTTGCTTTTACAGAAAAAAGAGGGTAGTAGTAGAGACAGTTTCAAGAATCGTTGAAAATACTAATAGCTGCTAAAACTGAATATGGATAGAAATGTACTCAAAGGACTACATCCAAAATGTTTGCTTTTAAGTAAATACCGTAGTTGCTTCCCCTGCAACATAACACTTGCATCTGCAGCATTTCAACCCTCTATTGGCTACTGAAAATGTCCGTCACGGTTCTAAATGTTCTGGTGTATAGTTTGTCGATCTGTTTAAAAGAGAAATGCATTTTTTTAAAAGAAAAAATCTATTTCAGGCCTGTGTGTGAACGCATGAAAGCTGTTGTTCATTAGGTTTAGCGTTGAACGTATGAAAGAGATGAATGTTTGTTAGGCGTTTCATTGTTTTGTACTACTCCTGTGATTGCCTTGATGATTTGACAAATGTTGTTTCGTCTAACATTTCTCTCTGTGTTTACTCTGTAATACCTAGTAAAACCATTGTCATATTTCCATTTGATATTTTGGTGAAGGCACTTATTTATCCTGTAATAAAAAAATACAGGAATTAATTTTGGTTGCACCTGTTTGCCACGATGATTACTTTTCAATAACTGTATAATCTTACATTGTGTAATTATCCAACCAAGCAACTAATCACTTGTATTGACGAGTGTACGTACGGTGATGCCTGAAAGAGTAATAAGTAGCTAAAACCACTTAGATACAATCGTTAATGGCAATCTCAAATTATGTATCTACAGGACCGAGGCACGTCTCAGAAAGAGTAGGCTTTGCTGTGTTTCCCCACTTTTTCACAAGTTAAACAAGTAAAAATAATGATGATGAAGGGTTCATGACCTAATGCGCAATTACATTTGCTTCTCTTCTGAAAGTATATGAAAGGATAATATTGGATTTTTCCGACATGTCAAACAAAAATTACGTTAGCATTTTTACTTACTTAATAGTAAAAATAGTAGAAATTGTTATAAATTTGTGTTGTCATAGAAACATATAGATGTACTTACATCTGCGATTGACCAAGTGCCAGACGTTTCCCATCCCTGGTCTACCTAAACTTTGTTAAAATAACCTGCAGGTGGTATTGTCAACCTTTCAATGTTTTCTTTTTTACTACAAGTGTGATTTGCTTTCATCTATAGATCTTAAGGTATGAAAGTTGAAAGCCTCGATGTGTGCAGATGATTTTCCTCTCTTCATCCGAAGTATCTTCCTATAGATGAGGATGGCGATGACGATTTGCTGGAAATAACAGTTTTATTGTGCAGGTGGCTTACAGCACGGTCATGAACATTGATTTAGTCAAAGGTACAGACCATAACAATATGGCTATTTCGTTCTAGACTTCGGGCTTATGCTCATAATAGAAAATGTTTTGACAGAGAAATAAATCTCCTAAATTTATTGAATGTCGTGTTCCATCTGTGGTTGCCTTACCAAAGCAAGACCAAATCATTTCGGAGGTCTGATATGGCCCGCGGACCAGACCTTTTCAATCCCTTTTCTCGAAAGCTAAATCAACTTTACTGTTTGTTTATCAGTCAGTTAAACAAGCGAACGGACAAACATAGTTGAAACTATTTATAGCTGAGTTATATTTTAATAGATTCTAGCTCCATGAACCCTCAAATAAGCTTTTTTAGAGACTAGGGCTGACCAAATTAAAAAGAAAAATCCGCAACAAATATTCCTCACCATATCTTCACCATAATTAAATTTGTTTAACTAGTCATCATCAATTATCAATCATCAATCATCATAATCATCGTAAATTACGATTGATACATTTCTTTAAAAAATAGAACATTGCATCCCCAGGGAAGTTGCGAGCAGGCCTATAGAAGCCCTTTTAACCCAGCCAGCTAATGGCACTACCAGTCTGTCTGGCACTAACGGTCCCATGAGTCACTGCCGACCTTTCAAAGCTTTATGAAGCATGCAAAATAATGTAATAATCTTGCTCACTTGTAGTATATTAAAGAGCAAGTCCTTCAGCATCAAGCCCCTATTTCATACATTAGGAAAGTGCTGTCCCATCGTCTGACCTCGCTTGAAGATGTTTATGTTGTTTGTCTATCACTCCAAGTCTGTGGACACTGTCAAGTCTAAGCAGTATTTATTGACAGACCTCAGCTGGACATCTGAAGTGACAGCTTTGTGAAAAGGATTTAAAGAGTCACTAAGTGACAGTTGAATGATAAACACAGCAGTCTACTAAACTACTTTTATTTTATTAGGATTTTAGTCAACTGCTGTCTGCCTCGCAATAAGAAATGAAGAACGATAATAAAGTAGAGAAAGAGGGATAAAAACGGATGAAATGTTTAAAGTATAATGCATAGAGGAGAAAGAAAAAAAAACAATAAAAAGTGAAATATAGGGTAAGGAGATAGAAGGTAGAGAAAGTAAAAAGTAGAGTACGTGTATTGTGAAAGAGATAATTTAGAGCGTAACAAGACAGAACAGAGAGAACGACAAGAGAGAAAAGAAGAGATCATAGAAGTAGAGCAAGATTATTACTCTTATAGTTTTAGTTACCGATTCTTCTATCTGCTCAACATTTTTGCTAACTTAACTTATTTATCAATTTCAAAATATCTGGCACCTTAAAGTCTCTGTATTAGACGGCATAAAATTATCAATCAATCACATTCATATCCACATTTGTTCTCATACAATAAAGCAAGAGTAAAACAACTTTGATTTTCAACTGGTTTTCTTCCGTTTTCTGAGACAATAGAGACACAAGACGACTTAAGCAAGTCTTAAACAAGAGTAAACAAGTTGGAATGAAGCAGTTTCATCTTGTTTTCTGGCCTCAATTCTTCAGTAAATGCAGTCCTCCTTTCATCGTCCGTTTTAGCCACCAGCTCAGAGGTCAACGTTACAGTTGTCATAGGAGCAGGATTTCATGCATCGTGTATATAGTTCACCTCCGATAGTCAGTAACCGGCACAAATACCCGTTGGTTGGCACGGTGGTGTCGCTGGTACACTCACGTTTAATACCTTCGCCTGCCAGCCAAAAACATACAACCAAGATTTAGGTGCGGAAAACGGGATACATAAAAGCAATCTTAACTATCCCTCACTACTTCAACTACCTATTCATTCGTGCGTACGTTTACCTATTTGTCAATCTCTCGTGTATTCACTTATACAATTGACTCTCAATAAATCAGTTCACAGATCTATCTTTCAAGTTAAAACAATTAAATGCATAAAACTCATGTTTAAATGTATAGAAACTCATTTTATATCATTTTAAGGGTTTATATATTTTTGCGTTTGCTTATATAGTTTATGGAGAGAAACTCGTCATTTAGGTGAAGGAAAACACTTGTTTACTCGGTGCAGGCTTCCTCGTGACACTAAAGGGAAGTACACAATGCAAACAGCATACAACAGCAGAAATATAACAATGTAAGAAAGTGAATAAAAGTCTCACACGCGGACGCACACTCAAACCCCTCTCGTCCCAAATGTTTATTTACCGGCCTCGTCGGCCATTCTGTATACTCTGGTCGACAAGCAGTATTTTTGATTGTCAGAACAATAAATAGAATCCGCGCGTTCTCCGGTCACGCACTGTGTCGTGTTCTCACAATTCTTGCATTTTAAGCTGTTCACTGCAACACAAAACACGGAGTGTGTCAGACCTGCTTCTGTGATCGAGTCTCTCCTATTCACCTAGAAAATTTTTACCTCTTGACAAACACCTTCCCTGAGTAACACAACATCGGACGATGGTAGATTATGTGGTTTTAAAATATCCGTGTCTTCTTGACTAAAACAAACAGCAATGTATAATATTGGCACATGGCTGCTTTCTTAATAACAAACAGGTGGACAATCAAGTGCAATGTAAAGCATTAATAATGAACTTTGTTTTCATGCGCAGACTTACACGTTCTTAGACTGACGGAGTCTCGCCAGGAATTAACCCTCTACCGTTGGTTGAGGTGTTAGTCGGTGATCTGCTGATTAAACTCCTTGTAGCGAGTTGTGAGTGTATTTGTCAATTAAGTAGCAACCATCATCAAGTCAAATTCCTAGTGCATTGTCACTTGACTAATAAACCAGTTCTAACATTATTATAGTTCATTAAGCCTTGCTAAATGCTAAGTGTCTTGAACTTTTTACTGGACTTAAAAAACTAAACATATCCAAAAGAAGAAAACATCCATACACAAAACTTTTAAAAGAAACAAAATAAGATGAGTACAAGAAAGAGTCAGGTGAAGTAAACCTACCGGGGTCGACGTGGAGAAGAAACAAAAGCCCGCACAGGCAGAAGGCGGCGGCCATTAACTGATGTGTTGTTGTCATGTTGGTCTTGTGGAGTGAGAACTCGCGGCCTCTTGTCTTTCCTCAGGTGAAAATGGTGACTGCAATGGTGAGACTACTCGGGGCGTGTTGCAGGCAGCTAGTCGGTGATCTATGTCCTTGCTGGTTGATTCGTGACTCCACCTAAAGGTGAATTGACAATATTCTTACTGTTCGCCTGCCTTTTATATCTTACACACCATGTCACATGACAGTGTGAAGAGCGGGGTGGTTGACTTGTACATGCAATAGAAAATTTCTTCCACGTAACTGACAATTTCTCATGGGGGGGGGGAGGGGGAATGGGAATGTGAGTGGAACTGGGAGATTTGAAGATGGGGGTGAGCGAAGAAATTAATTAGCTTGTGTAGGTCGGGATTGGTTGGAAGAGTGTCGCTGCTCGTTAACGCTAAAGGTGTTGTTTAATCTCTTAATCTTTAGAAGCTCAGTGTTCTTATTGTTATTAATATTATGAATATTATTATTAGTATTGGCAAAACAGATGTCAGGTAATCGGTCAAAGAAGTAAGCAGCGTTAATACTTGGAAGCCACCCTGGCCAAGGACGGTTGACAGCAACAAAGACTACGACCTACACGTGTACTTCCAGATACAATCTGTACAAGTCACTTGTAGTAGCGAACCTGCTTTGCTGGTGTGAGACATGCTCTCCGACACGAAAAAATAACAGGAATTCTTGAGAAGGATGCTTCGTATAGTGTACACATCACATCAAACCATTGACTGTGTATCAAGTACATCTGCCACACTTATTAAGACATCACCAACATCTAATTGCAACAGTCTTAAGCAAGCAGTGTAAGTTAGTGTAGTCTGGTCATGTGACCAACCAACCAACCAACCAACCAACCAACCAACCAACCAACCAACCAACCAACCAACCAACCAACCAACCAACCAACCAACCAACCAACCAACCAACAAATNAATACAACAATGTGTTAGTTCGCAAGAAAGACTTACAAGCGGACGCACAAACCAAAGCAAAAACAAATGCTTATTTTCTATTATAGCTCATTAATCTAAAAATGGTGCAGAAATTCACGGGGTGGTCACACAGAGTTCCTGTTCGCAGGAAGTCGTTGAACGACGAACATTGCAAGCATCTTAACATGCAACTCACAGACAGGGGGAGTCGATCAGTTGTTGTGCGGGTGTCATGTCTGTCCTGTCCAGCAAACACTCTTGTGCTTCTCTCGGGTGGAAGTGGTCACTGCCAATGGTCAAGTCAGTCGGGGACGAGTTGCAGGCAGCCAGTCAGTGATCTCCAATGTCCTTGCTGGATGATTTGGAAGGAGCGTGCTTTCACCTAAAGATGATCTGCAATATCTTTGCCGGATTCCGTCAATGTATTTCTATATCCCCCACAGCAGTATGCACTCTAGCATGAAGAGAGGATACTGTTATACTGGTGAGGGAAGTGTGAGGAGAGTTTGTGTTGCTTTTCTAGAAAAAAGAAGGTAGTAATAGAGACAATTTCAAGAATCGTTCAAAATACTAATAGCTGCTAAAACAGAATATGGATAGAAGTATACTCAAGGGAAGATATCCAAAATGTTTGCTTTTAAGTAAATACCGTAGTTGCTTCCTATGCAACATAATTCTCGCATCTGCAGCATTTCAACCCTCTATTGGCTACTGAAAATGTTTTTGTCACTTTCAGCCTCTACACAATGTATGACCGGCACGGTTCTAAAGGTGTATAGTTTGTCGATTTGTTTAAAAGAGAAACGCAATTTTTCTAAAGAAAAAATCTAATTCGAATGTTACAGAGATGAGGGGAAGAGAAAGCTTGTCCTTTTTATTTTATACATTTATATGCTTGTCTTGGGATGCTTGTGACGTTTGTTGAGTGGGAAGGAGTGTTTTGTAGGTGGGAGGAAAGTGTCACTCAGTTGTAATGCTGCAAGTTTTTATTATCTTCTCATCTCCTTTGTTTGAAACTCATGCTATCATAAGTCTGTTGTTTAAAATTTCATCCTGGAAACCCTGCGTACAGTGCTGTCTTCAGACCTCAGCGTACTGCCTTGTATGCCATTCGTACCAAGGAGCAAAAACCTCTATCACTCCGAGTAGCACCTCACCTACAAGCTGCCGGAGTAGATATTAAGCAGGTAGAACCTTTATCTCTGCAAAGAACTCCTCCTTGGACCTTTCCTGTTCCAGAGATCCGTTTTGATCTTACAGCTTTCAAAAAAAAGGGGACACCAGTGACCCCATCTACGTCCAACACGTTCATGAACTCATTTCTGACTATCCTAAATTCTTCTCAGTTTTTACAGATGGCTCCAAAATCCCAAGTGGAGGCCCAGTCGCTGCGGCAGCAGTTCCATCCTGCCAACCACAACGGGCTGTTTCAGTCCGACTGGCAGACGAATGTTGTAGTTTCACAGCAGAACTCCATGCCATCTTGCTTGCCTTGCAGCATGCTCACCGATCGTCGGAGCACAACTTTTTGATAATTTCAGACTCCCTTTCCTCGTCTACCCCAGCTTTGTTAAAAAAAAAACAAAAACAACAAAAAACCTGCAGGTGGTATTGTCAACTTTCCAATGTTTTTATTTTTATTTTTATTTTTATTTTTACCACAAGTGTGATTTGGGTTCATCTATAGATCTTAAGGTCTGAAAGTTGAAAGCCTCGTTGTGTGCAGATGATTTTGCTCTCTTCATCCGAAGCATCTTCCTATAGATGAGGATGGCGATGACGATTTGCTGGAAATAACAGTTTTATTGTGCAGGTGGCTTACAGTACGGTCATGAACATTGATTTAGTCAAAGGTACAGACCATAACAATATGGCTATTTCGTTCTAGACTTCGGGCTTATGATCATAATAGAAAATATTTTAATAGAGAAAAAAATATCCTAAATGTATTGAATGTAGTGTTCCAGATGTGGTTGCCTTGCCAAAACCAGACGAAAATCATTTCGGAGGTCTGATATGGCCCGCGGACCAGACCTTTTCAATCCCTTTTCTCGAAAGCTAAATCAACTTTACCGTTTGTTTTACTAAAAAATTATCTGTTAGTTAAAGAAGCGAACGGACACACATATGTTCCAACTATTTATAGCTGAACTAGATTTTAATAGATTCTAGCTCCATGAACGCTCAAATAAGCTTTTTTAGAGACTAGGACTCACCAAATTAACAAGAAAAATCCAAAACAAATNNTGTCCTCACCATATCTCCACCATAATTAAATTTGTTTAACTAGTCATCATCAATCATCGTCATCATCATCGTCAATTACGATTGAACATTTCTTTAAAAAATAGAACATTGCATCCCCAGGGAAGTTGCGCGCAACGCTATAGAGAAGTCCTTTAGACCCAACCACCTTCCAGTCTGTCTGGCACTAACGGTCCCATGAGTCACTGCCGACCTTTCAAAGCGTTGTGAAGCATGCAAAATAATGTAATAATCTTACTCCCTTCTAGTATATCAAAGAACAAATCCTTCAGCATCAAGCCCCCATTTCATACATTAGGAAAGTGCTGTCCCATCGTCTGACCACGCTAGAAGATGTTTAAGTTGTTTGTCTATCACACCAAGTCTGTGGACACTGTCAAGTCTAAGAAGTATTTATTGACAGACCTCAGCTGGACATCTGAGTGACAGCTTTGTGAAAAGGATTTAAAGAGTCACTAAGCGACAGTTGAATGATAAACACAGCAGTCTACTAAACTACTTTTATTTTATTTTAGTTAACTGCTGTCTGCCTCGCAATAAGAAATGAAGTACGATAATGAAGTAGAGGAAGAGGGATAAAAACGGATGAAATGTTTAGAGTTTAATGCATAGAGGAGAAAGAAAAAAAGCAATAAAAAATCAAATATAGGGTAAGGAGATAGAAAGAGAAAGTAAAAAATAGAGTACGTGTATTGAGAAAGAGATAATTTAGAGCGTAACAAGACAGAAAAGAGAGAACGACAAGAGAGAAAAGAAGAGATAATAGAAGTAGAGCAAGATTATTACTCTGATAGTGTTAGCTACCGATTCTTATTTCTGCTCAACATTTTTGCTAACTTAACTTATTTATCAATTTCAAAATATCTGGCACCCTAAAGTCGTTGCATTAGACGGCATAAAATTATCATTCAATCACATTCATATCCACATTTGTTCTCATACAATAAAGCAAGAGTAAAACAACTTAGATTTTCAACTGGTTTTCTTCCGTTTTCTGAGACAATAGAGACACAAGACGACTTAAGCAAGTCTTAAACAAGAGTAAACAAGTTGGAGTGAAACAGTTTCTTGTTTTCTGGTCTCAATTCTTCAGTAAATGCAGTCCTCCTTTCATCGTCCGTTTTAGCCTCCGACAGATGTGCTGTTAACGTCAGAGTTACAGTTGTCAGTGGGGCAGGTTTTTACGCATCGGTAATATCGTATTCCGCTTATGGTAATATAATCGCAAAAATCGATGATCGAGTTGCCACCACACTCACGTCTCTTACCTTGAGCTGCCAGCAACAAATATACAACCAAGATTTAGGTGAGGAAAACGGGATACATAAAAGCAATCTTAACTATCACCCACTACTTTACCTACCTGTTTATTCGTGCGTACGTTTACCTATTTGTCAGTCTCTCGTGTATTCACATATACAATTGACTCTCAATATCATCGAGCTTTCTTTCAAGTTAAAGCAATTAAATGCAAAAAACTCATGTTGAAATGTACAGAAACTCATTTCATATCATATTCATGGTTTATATATTTTGGCGTATATATATATTACAGGGAAATAAACTCGTCATTTAGGTGAAGAAAACACTTGTTTACTCATTGTAGGCTTGGTCCTGACACTAAAGGAAAGTAAACAATGCACACAGCATACAACAGAAGAAATAGAACAATGTAAGAAAGTGACTTAAAGTCTCATAGGCGGATGAACACTCAACCCCCCCCCCCCCCC
>SRHC01002569.1:8559-32160 GCA_004794325.1 Pomacea maculata | reverse complement strand
TTCCATTACATCTGTTTCGTTTTGATCCTGATCTAGGTATTGCGAAGCTGAAACCGATTGCGAGTGGATGCTATAACAGCTGATGAAATATCGCCAGATAAATCGTTATCACAAGTTATTGGAGGAAATTCTGACAGCTCCGAATTCTCTGCATCATTAATTACGACTAAAGAATTATCAAATTGCTAGGGTTCAGAACTGCTGAGCCTGCCTTTACTTCTTTCTGGAAAACTTCTGCATTTATTGCTTTCGTGTATTTCTTAACTTGTGCTCTAATTCTTCTCTGAGCGTGGTATTCTGCATTGAATTTGCACATTATTGGAATGAATAAATAACTAGTATATTTACCTTAGAGTATGTATAAGTTAGAAAAACGTACTGTATTGTCGAACAGTCGAATGCTGCTTGCAATTGATCCTGGAGAACACTTAAATTTCCGCTCAGCTGCTAGAGAACAAAATGGCGAATTGAAACAAAAATTTAAAAATGGCGGCCACGGTCGCTGTGCACTTCTGCCATTGGCTAAAAGTAGTTGCTTGTATTAGGAGATCCAGTCAGAACCGCATTTTCGAGATCATATGGGACAATCTTTATGGGACCCATATGGGACCTATTTTCAATGCTGCTAGGGCTGTTTCTGGACCTGTCAATCGTGAATGTTTTCGGTAATAATTCCGGAGTGTGTCGATAGACCATCACGAAATTGTTACTGACAGCGAACCTCCCAACCTCCATTGATTGCACTCCTATGCTTAATTTTTTATAGCTTGGATTTAATTTTTAATTTCTTTTCTCGTTTCATGAACCACGCTGGCCTCTTTCACACAGAAGTGCATGTCTACCTGTACAGTTTTCTTTATGGTTGTCGTCACCACTTCTACATCCCATTTTTATCTGCAAACAATATTGTTTCTACATCCTTCTCCGAGCCATGTTAAGACAGAGATTAAAATTGTTCCTCCGAAGCTAGGTGCTCTTATGGAAGGTCGGACATGTTTTAGGAAACCAGGAACAAACACTCAGTGTTGTCGCACCGTCTGCGGCAGGCTTTAGACAGGTATTTAACACACTTAGCCATAAATCTTCAGCTATATAAAAATTAAACACTGGTTCTAGCTAGCACCCAGCTATCCAAGTAGTCGTACAGACATCGTCACATCACCTTAATATGCAAACAAACGAAACGCTGTTTAAAAGAGATAACGAAATAGAAGATGAAAGAATAAAGGATGTTGCGATTTTCCTCAAACATAAATCTCATTAAATGCAAACAAGAGTTTTTCTACTGTTGTTGCTTTGATATTAAGACTAATAATATTGAGAAACACGGAAACGCTAGTAATTGTCCCCTACTTACATTACGATCTATTAAAGGAAAAGGTCGTTTCACAACCTTTTTCAGGTTACTGGGGAGAAATCTCACTTTTCTCGGGGCCCTACATCCGTGAGGATGGTGTTCAGCTCCCCCTCCCTCGTGCTGCGCCTCCTCCAACCCTGTGTAGTCAGGTCCCCAGTCTTCATTTCCGCCACTGGGTCAACTGGAAGTTTGCTGCGCTACCCGGATATCGAACCGGCGCTCTTGTTCCGACGCCTGTGTCGCAACCACTCTGCTCTCTGTTTCACTGTGTATCAGTTCATAAAATAAAGTAGCTTTCTAAAGAAACGGTTAGATTTTCACGTTATTAATAAATATAAACAATAACAAAGTTTGCACGATTCTAGCTAGTCTGGACGAAATAGTTGCCGTTCCTTTAGTGTTGTTTTTAATTATATGGGAGATGGATACCTGAAGGAAACTGTAACTCACCTCTTGATTCATACCAGTTACATTTAAAATCAAGGGGTCGTGCTGGAGGATTTTTCTCTCACCAGTCGTCCCCTTCGCTGTCTCTGCACACGGTGCACTCACTCCCCTGTGCGCATGTGCGCGCATGCGCACAAAGAATCTAATTAATTCAAGACGCTCGCTCTCGACGGGGGACTTCTCGTCTGACCCTGCAGTAAGCTTCAAAGACACGACTACATAATACTGTGATCGGATTATGAGAGAGTCGGCCCCGATACAAAGGTCCCCGGGAGAGCCAGGGAACGGAGCCAGTGGGCTTAACCCGTGGTTAATGAAGAACGGCTTTGACTGATCATTTTATACCCTCATCATCCTCTCCTCCACCCTCCCGCATACCATCAGTCATTACCTTTCGACCTCCGACCCGACCATCCACCCCGCTTATTCAGCCCTTCAGGAACTGCTACATTCAAAACCGAAAAAATTCTTTAGAGTTACACATCTTAAATAATGTTTATTTTACGTGAATATTGAATCAAATTTTTGTTTCAGATCGGTAATGAAAATAATTTATAAGTTGAGAGGGATTTCTTTTCATAGTGATTGCAAATTCTGAGTTTCAGTTGAAGGCAAAAGGTCGCAGACCTTACAAATCAGTAGTTTTACTATTTTGATAAATGTCTAGTCTTCATTTTCCTGTTTTACATCATAATTTCAGAACACTAACCTGACACTGCTGATAATTATTTTAACAGTTTATGAAATATTCTTCAGTTTGCAGTCTCGTAAACAAGATTTCCCGACCTTTGACTTTCACAACCACACTCTTTAGCTTCAGGTACTGTGTGCATCCAATACAGTACCCAGAGAAAAAAAAAAGTTGGGCAACATTTCCCTCATATTCCAATTCAATAAATCTCGCGCCCAGGCAAACGGGGTCGTCATCCAACACTGCAAAAACTGATCCATGACTTCAATCACATTTTTTCCGTTTTCTGAGATCCGCCCATGGCCCACCTTGCACATCACAGGAAAATATGAAAAATCGAAAATAAAAAATTTGTATCTGTATAATCCAGCTCAGGGTGAGAAGTTGCTGTGGGATTAAAAAAACTGATGTCTGTGGCTAAACTTTCTCAAGGAGATTTTATTTGTACAGCTTTTTTTCCTTCTTTAATCTCGTACTTATTATTGTTTTTATTCTTTATAAGCTTTCTTTAATTAGAGATTAGTTTTCGGAAATTCTTTTAATTAGAGCTTAGTTTTAGCAAGTATTCTTCAGTTTTTACTAATAAGTCAGAATCACCCAAATATTATTTTATAAAGGTCTTCAAGTACAGCTGCCAGGATCTTAAGTTCTCAGAATATTTTTTTCCCAATAAGTTTGTCACTTTATCAACTTTATCAATGTTAACTCAAATAATATAAAATAATTTTCTCTCTCGCTCTTTTTTGAACTAAAAATAATCCATAGATAAAAATGGTTAAATAATGAGATAAGTCACGGATTTAAACACCAGAGAGTAGGTAGCCTTATAATTTTCTGTTTGACTGAGTGTACCCAGACCTAAAGAAGAAGTAGACAAAGACAGAAACCGAATAAAGTGGGCGACAGACAAAAGATGCTGTCAGTGCCTCCCTGGGAGGACTAAACTTTGCGCTGGCTTCTGGGGTCGCGAAGTGTCTGAAAAATTCAAACCACAATCAACGGCTCTTTCTTCTTCCGAAACTTCGGTCTCGACCTCGCTAACCAGCCTCGACATTCCTTTTCGCCACTTCCGCTGGCCTGTGAGATGCCGGAGGTGACAGAATCGAGAGATTGGTTCCGGAATATTCGAGACTTAATGAGAGGAGTCGCGGACCGGTCACTCCTTCCTTCAGTGCGGAGCAGACGAGTTTCATTAGACGAGTCTTTGCTCTGATGAGGCCGTGCTTCTCGCAACTCTCGAGTAGTGTCACGTGACCTGTGGTGTGGCACGGGGAGGAAAGAGGTCGAGGACGACCGATAGTTTGGCTGCTGTGTCTGGTGTCTGTACTGTGGAACATGTCTGCCCTCCTCTTTTCAACCATCCCACCCCACGCGACCTCAGAATCTTGTGCAAGTCTGACTACTCCACCTACTCATGACCTTTGACTGGCGAGGACTTTCATTTTAGGGATAAAAGTTTCTGGACATTATCGCAGGTCTTTCTCCAGTGTGAAGAGAACGCTGCAATTATAGGACAGAACAAATCTTTATTGTTGCTTCATTTGTTTTGTTCTTTCTTTTCTTTGCCGTCTGTCTGCCTTTCTTTCGGAAATATCTTTTATTGCTTGCCTGCTTTCTTACTGAAGTTGTTTTCCTTCTCTAAAGTTCTAGTACTAGATGAATTCGTGGGATGGAAATAGTTATTTCATACCGAGACAACAACTACAGAAAAGGATCACATGTAAAGAAAAAATAGCATGCCCAAACTGAAATGTGAACTCACGATGGAGGATACAGGATACTTGGGTCAATGTTGATGTTAAACATTTAGTATATTATTGATAAAAATGTTCTGAACATAAAAATAACGAGACATCTCAAAAACTCCAAAGACATTCACAAAAAGAAATGTTAGAAATTCTCAGATTATCGCATTCTATTGGTCAGCATTTCAACTGTTTTCCTAACCAGGTATCCATACTTATGAAGTCTGTGTATTTAGTTTCCATGACGCAAGTGATAATAAAAAGTTGAGGAAATCAAGAATGCCATCTATACCCCTTCCTCCAAAAAACAAAGAAAGAAAGTAATATTTCACCATAGTCTCGTAATTGATAGTTGTTGGCAACTGTCTTTCATTTTTGCGGTACACAAAGGTCTTGTACTCAAAACTTCTCTTTTTTCCCTCAAGACGACTTTTGGCTTCTATCGACAGAATGGCGCCATGTAGATTCTTGTCTCGACTTCTACCAATATCGTCTACTAAGTAATCTTTAGGTGGACCTACCATTTCCCTTACACCATTTTTCATATTCAGATTTCTCCTAAGATGAACCGCCTGTTTGGTTGTTTGCTTGTCCCTGAAGGATTACATAACCTGTTCATCTGCTCTCATCTCCATATTCATTTCAGGAATATTAGTTTACAGTTGTGGTCATTTCCACTTTCGGCGTATTGTTTGTACAACTCCGATTCTTTACCTTTCAAGCTTACTATTTGTACACTCCATTCACTTTAAGCTCGAATTCCGAATCCTACAAACCTCGTCAGGTCCTGGTCACAAGAGGAAAGATTCAGTCTTCATCTTAGATGTCAGGTGGTGGAAGAGTTGTTGTGACTGCCTTCTTTGTTTAAGGTCTTCTGTCAGCCAGAAGCTTACTCTCCCCTGGCACTATAATTATTACCCAGACTTTGATCTTTGCAAATAAAATGATGAATTCAGCAGGGAAAGACCGAGAGAGAAAGAGTACTTTATACGACTGTAATTTCTCTCTTCTGGTTTAGGTTTTTATTATAGTCGTCGACAGCGTTTATGCTGTACATCCTACAACGACAACGTTTCGCCATTATTGCCACTGTCGTGGCCGTATTCTTCATCGTCATCGTCGTGAGAAAATCGTCGAAACTAGGACCTATCTATCCGTGGATGTTCTCATTTTTTTATTCTCTTGCCGTCTGTCTTTATTGTTTTGAAACCCTTTTTTCTTGAACCCTGAATTTGAAGTATCAGCCCCTCTTGACCAGTGTCCCATGGTGTGTTACAGATCCGGACTTGACTACATCAACATGAAGAGGACAAGCGCGTGTCACGTGTGGCTCATGATGTCACTGCTTCTGTGTGGCGCTGCTGTGGAAGAAAAGGTAATAACAGCCTGAGGGACCACGTGTTCCAACGGTCAGGTTTTGTAAGATAAAATAATGACATTCTTTAGCATTTCGTAAAATGAGTGAGCAAACTAAGAGATGCTGCAAACAAATTAAAAATAGAAAAAAACCTGACAAATTGTCAGTGTAAGCGAGGTGCTACATGTCTTACAATCAACTGGCGGAATAATGGCATCGTCGATAATGAGAGTTTTGTCAAAGCAAAACCTTTGGTTATTGTGAAGATACTTGCTTCGGGCAGTTTGGACTCGGTTGTAAACAAGAAAAGTTCAGGTAATATGCTTTCACTGAAAGAAAACACTCTTAAAATATTAGAACGGACATGTTTCCCAAACAATCAAAACAAAAATTATACAAAAATAAAATAAATAAAAACGTCAACATTAAAATTTGAAACTAGTTAAAAAACAAAACTGAGAATATTCTCTAATACATTATCAAAATTTAGGACAAAAATGTTGATAATGTTTACACAAGCTTGCGAAACTTCCTTCATTAAACAGTATGGAACGAAATTCACCGGCCTCTAGTCTTTATACTTCTCTGGTCTGTCATTCATACACAGGATCATGCAGCTGTAGAATAAGATCTTAACGATGCCCCCGGAAGAAAAAAAGTAGGTAGCAGCAGTTATAGTACATCCATCAGAGGATGAGAGTTGTTGACGGGAGAAGGACAGATGTTACGGGTACTTGAAGACATTAGCATGTCCACCCGAGTACTCCAGACGTCCCCTCTGCTCCGTTCTGGTTACAAGTTGTACAAACCCTTAACGATGCCCCGAGGTTAAAAAGAAAGGTTATAGTTCACACGCTGTGGTCTGCATGAAGATGTTTGTAGGTGTGTGTTTCAAGGATGGAATATCTTGCACAGATTTTAGTCCAATCATTAGAAAATGGTTTACACATCACTAGCCTTAAAAAACTGTTTCCTTGTTATCTTTAATCTGCTTTAGGTAATCCATTTAGCTGCTTACATATATGTGAATCTGTTTTAATCCCTGCTTTCCATTCATCTTACTATCTTGCTACAGATCGGGATTATAGGCAATGATCAAGAAAACAATTAGGAAGCTAAGGTTAAGTAACATTAATTAAACTCATCCTTGTCTTACTGCTACATTTGCAGGCAAAGATCAAACAAACGCAGCTGCCCAGTTTACCAATCAAAGCCGCAGAGGCATTTCGACCTGAGGGAGCAGAGGACTCGAATCACATCCATGAACCAGAGGACTCCGAATCACACACAGCTACAGACGACAAAAGGTTCGACAGCATTTCAAGTGCCACCTCCTTCAGTAAATTTGGAAAGCGAGACGACGATGCAGACGATGCGGTAGACGAGAAACGATTCGACAGGATTTCCACCATGGGCGCCATGTCGAGGTTCGGCAAACGTCCGGCGGATTTCAACGAAGATGAGGCTGACTCCGAAAGCAAACGGTTCGATCGAATCTCCAGCGCCAACGGTGGTTTTGCTAAATTCGGGAAAAGATGGGAAGGTATCGAGGACAGCGGCGACGAGGAGAAGAGGTTCGACAGAATTTCCAGCTCCAGCGGTTTCTCCAAGTTTGGAAAGCGACAGGATCCTCTGGATGGTAGTGACCAGGACTTTGACAAACGCTTTGACAGAATTTCCAGTGCCAGCGGATTCTCAAAGTTCGGTAAGCGGCCAGACGCCAGCGAAGACCTTGGACAAGAAGATAAGCGGTTCGACCGCATCTCCAGTGCTACCAGCTATGCCAAATTCGGGAAAAGAGATGACATTGATGAGGCAAACGACGACGAAGCCGCTTTTGATGTCGACGACAAAAGATTAGACAGGATTTCCAGTGCCAGCGGCTTTGCTAAATTCGGCAAGCGCCAACAACATCTCGATGACTCCGATTATCTGGACGCCAGGGATAGAAGATTTGACCGAATATCCAGTGCCAGTGGATTTTCCAAATTCGGCAAAAGATTTGACCGAATATCTAGTGCCAGTGGATTTTCAAAATTCGGCAAAAGAGACGATGACCAGGAGCTTATCGACAAAAGGTTTGACCGAATATCCAGCGCTAGTGGATTTTCCAAATTTGGCAAAAGATTTGATCGAATATCCAGTGCCAGTGGATTTTCCAAATTTGGCAAAAGGTTTGACCGAATATCTAGTGCCAGTGGATTTTCCAAATTTGGCAAACGAGACGACGATGTTCCCGAGCTCGATGACAAAAGGTTTGACCGTATATCCAGTGCCAGTGGATTTTCAAAATTCGGCAAAAGAAATGATAATGAGTTTGCTGACAAAAGATTTGACCGAATTTCCAGCGCTAGCGGATTTTCCAAATTTGGTAAAAGATTTGATAGAATATCCAGTGCCAGTGGATTTTCGAAATTTGGCAAAAGGTTTGATAGAATATCTAGTGCCAGTGGATTTTCCAAATTTGGCAAAAGAGACGATGATGTTCCCGAGCTTGATGACAAAAGGTTTGATCGAATTTCCAGTGCCAGCGGGTTCTCAAAATTCGGCAAACGGGAAAACTTGCCAGAATGGGCCGACAAAAGATTTGACCGGATTTCCAGCGCCAGCGGATTTTCTAAATTTGGGAAACGCCAAAACGAAAAAAGATTTGACCGAATATCCAGTGCAAGCGGATTCGGTAAGTTTGGCAAAAGAATGGAAGAATTGTCTCCGGACTTTGAAGAGAACTCGCCCGAGTACTTCGGAATAGCCAAAAGGGCTTTTGACAGAATTGGCGCGAGCAGCGCCTTTGCTAAGTTTGGCAAACGGGTGGACTCGTCACAGCTTGAGGACGGGGTGGATGAGAAGAGAGCATTCGACCGCATAGGTTCTGCTTCTAACTTTGCTGGCTTTGGCAAGCGAGGTGATGTGTACGCTGATGGACCACTCGAAGATGAACTAGCCAAGCGCAGTTTCGATCGCATATCCTCGGCCAGTTCGTTCAGCAGGATCGGAAACGGACATCACAGCTTTCTAAAAACTAAGAAGGACTTCGACAGGATCGGCTTATCGAGATTTGCTTCTTTTGGCAAAAGAAGTTCAGATTCAACAGAATTCAACAACAAACTGGATTTCATTGCTGCTTCTCCGTTTTCAAGGTTCGGAGAGCATTCCAGCTTCTCATCAGAAGAAGGTGAGGGTGAGGTTTTGCAGGATAAAAGTAATTTGGATCGGATTTCCAGCATGGTTTCCTCGCTTAGAAAGAGCGAGGAACAAGATGGTCAAGCTGAGCAAAGCAGTGATGGGATTGAAGGACAGTCTACAGTCAGCCATAACCTCAGCGCAGACGTGTCCAAAATGGCTGACACCAAGCAACCCGAAAAATACGGGACAGGAGAGGAAGGTATTCGAATGCTGACCAAAAGAGAATCAAGTGA
The DNA here is from genome assembly GCA_004794325.1 of Pomacea maculata. Taxonomy (NCBI): domain Eukaryota; kingdom Metazoa; phylum Mollusca; class Gastropoda; order Architaenioglossa; family Ampullariidae; genus Pomacea; species Pomacea maculata. The sequence continues at coordinate 23,144 of SRHC01002569.1, read as the reverse complement.
TGCTTTGGGCACCACACTGCATCGTGTCAAACGAGGATTCGATTCAATCGGAACATCCAGCTTCTCCAGAGGATTCGGAAAGTATAGAAGATTAAACTCCCCTGGCATTTACAGAAACTCTGGAGGCTTAGGAAAGAGAATAGAAGAAAAATACCCACTGGACACTCCATCCAGCTTTTTCAGTGGTTTTGGAAAACGTGAGCCACATTCCCAATCGCTGTTTGAGAATGATGAGGATTTCCTTTCTAGCCCCGATGTAACTGATGATGAAGATGACGACGAAGATAATGACGATGAGGAAATGTTTGAAGAAACGAAACGAAAGTTTGATCGCATCGGTACTTCCAGCAATTTTGGCAAGTTCGGTAAACGGAGCGCTCTTGACGAGGACGATCTGGAAGACGATCAGCTACAAGGACCTGTCATCACCCACAGTCCCTTTGACAGGATAGGATATCTTACAGGCTTTGGGTCCTTCGGGAAGCGCAGCACAATAGAACCTTATCTGGATCTCCAACAAATCGACTTGGACCCTGACAGCCCTGATGGCGACTATTCTGCTGGTCAGGGCAAAGCAGTTTATCCCGGGCCTAAATGGATCAGATATTTAGACCGCATCTGTGGTCCTTTGAACATACCTGTAAGGAGAGATTCCTACAGGCTTGGTAGGTCTGATCTTCAAGTCCCGCACCGGATGTTCAAGCGCTTGGATCGTATTGGACACGGATGGTTTTCCCGGTTCCGCAAGAGGTTCGGATATGAAACAGAACTGGCGCCACCCAATGTCAGAGGAAGCTTGCATTACGTATCTATCTGCACCTTAGCCATGCTGCTGAAGGAGTATTACAGTGCCCTTGCTGAGCAAGAAAGCGAGAATATTATGGGAGCACGCCCAAGGAGATCAGAAGACAAACGATTCGACAGAATAAGTTACGGACACTTCGCAAAGTGGGGCCGAAAGTGAGGGCACTGGCCAAGATGAGAGTTTAAAGACGAAGGGAAGCAGTGTCTACATTTTTCGCAAACGCAATGAAGAGCAGACACTATTTTATTTTTCTGAACACAGATTATAAGAAATCCTTGTTGAAAATGCCACGCAAATTGTTTCTAATTTTTCAGATCTTTCCTTTTTAATTTAGAAAGAAACAGAAGCAGTCTGTGAATTGCGTGGTTCATAGCAACAATCTCCGAGGCAAAAATAAATCACAAATAGAAATATAAGAATTGCTGACACACTTCATAAAATAACTTTATAGTTATATGGTGATGGTCATAAACTTATTTTATTTGCAGTACTTCACAACTCTTGAACCGTATTGAAAACATTATTTTTGGAGCTGAAATGTTTTAGTGATTTTGTTGTATTTTTGCTTTGTACTTGTGATGCAAGCTTTAGAAATTGTTTCCAATTTGCTCGGTTATATTCCACATACCTCCTCAGTTTTATGTCAGTATTTGAGCATCCCTTTACTTGCGTTGTGATATGGACATTCTAGATTTCTGGTAGTTCTCACTTTCATAGTTTGCATAAACAAAGACATGTATTTTCACATATGTTTAATTTAAAAAAATTAAGGGATGAAAAGTGATGAAGCTACGAATACATAATTTTAAATTGTTTGATTCTATTTTGTTAGTGCCGATCTCAAGAGCATGACAGATGTGGCTTATGAATACATCTTTTGTAACTGTCCTGCTTCTAGATTTTGGTACCATTAATAGCAATTTCGAAGATTTGTTAGTTGTGTCCCTTATTACGACCTGTCAGTTGTAAATCACATATCTTGGTTTTGTTGCTCATTGTGTTTTTGTCGGCTGCCAAAAAAAAGTGAGACTTGTTTTCTTATTGTATACAGCGGTAAATTATTTATTGTTGACTTGTTATTTAACATCCTATCTCCTTCTTCTCTCCTTTCTCTCTCTTTCTCTTTCAGCCTGCCTGTCTTTTTCTTTTTCTTACTTTCTTCGTCTCTTTCACGACAAAAACAAAGAAACTTAGCTTTGACTCCGTCAAGTGGACCATACAAGCACTGTGGTGATGATATTCAGCGCGAAACGCCTCTGTCTGCTCCTGGGTCGAGAAGAAGCAAACCTCGTTATTAAAAAAATGTTTCACACAGTTCTCGTCTCAAAGTATTCTGTACAGTGTGTGAAATGCCCTCGCTGGTGGTGTGAATCTCTCGAGACTAGTTTAGTCACCTTTCGATGTCTGGTAGCTGTCAGCCGTTGGTGTTGAGGATGGGTGGTGATTAGGACTGATTATGGACTACTGACTTTCATGCTAAATTAAAAAAAAATTAAATAATTATCTGAATTGTACTAAATGTGTTGTCATGGGATGGTGAAAAAAAATAGTAAGAGGAAAGTGACTTTGATGTGGAGTTTCGGTCGACTGGCATCTGCCTCCAGCTGCAGACGAAAGCTCAGCATCATGAACACTTCATCACAGCACAAATCCACTATATCCGTTTGGTAATGTTAGATGTTCCTTCAGAAATTAACAAATATGTCTGGTTCCGCAAGTGAAAATAGATCAAAGAGTTTAGAAACAAATATAGTTGAAAGTTTCAGGCCCGTACATGGCAATGATGCCTGCGGCATTGATTGAACTAACAGATCACAGATTACTGATCTCAAACCATAGTTGTCTTAATGGCGGAAATGAATACACTGCCAAATGAAGAGGGAAATCGTGTAGGCATTGTTTACTAAGATAAGATAGTAAAATTTAGTTCTGTGCCCTTGCTTCCTCCCATCAGATTAACGTTCGATCCCACACGGTGTTGTTGCTATGCAAACACTTTCTTTGGAACACAGTCCACAGGATGCAAACGTTTGTGATATCGTTGACAGATAACATACTTTGTATGGAATACAGATCGGAACCATAAATCTGAAATCCCGGACTGTGGAAAAAGCTGGACAAGGTAGAAAGGACAACCTTGCACGTCCATTATAATTGTTCTTTCACTCACAAGACGACCACATCCTTATACTATCCTTTCATTCATTTGTGCTGTACTCACCGAAGAGAGTTAGGGGATGTGCTATACAGGTGTATTTTTAAGAACATCAATAAAATTAATAATTATCAGTACAACAGGGAAACAGTAATTAAAAAGCCTATGAGAAGTTGCTACATCAGTTTGTCGAGAAGCAGCCGTTGATTTCTCGATACCGCATAAAGGCAGCAGACCTTCACTTACACATCATTAAAAAAAAACAAAAAACTAAAAAAAACAAAAAACAAAAAGAAACAAACAAACAAAACAAAAAAAAAAAAAACAAAAAAAAGAAAAAAGAAATCATGGTTTGTGACTGATGCTTTGGTCGAAATTCTTATACTCACGTGTATGCTTAGTCTCTTACAGAGTGGTAGCAAGAGTCTTTTGAGGAAAACATGGGGAATTCGAGGACAAGAGTCTTGTTTCAAAATTAGACAGCAATATCAAGAACCTGCCGATGTTTTTACTTGTGGAACAGTAGTTATAAAGCAGTGATAAAAGTGCCCTTGGGTAAAATAAAATAAATTAATGCCCGCATGGACTGGACATTGCTTTTGAACTTCGGGAACAAGACGCTTTTCCTTGAGTTCTCTACTTTTGCAATGGAACAACGACTTACTCTCACTTCATAACTACGTACCCGAAGTGTATGAAGATCCTAATACAGAAGATCATTGATGATATCATCGTCTCCTCTTTACTCTCGTTTCTGTACGTTTGTGTGGGTGTACAACAATGTTTATGGATGTAATGTCCGCCTGTGTACATTATCGTTTGTATGTGTTCTCATGTTTGTCCAATCATTGTATCCATTGCTCAAATTGACTGCTTTTCTATTCGTGTTTATGTTCTCTCTCGCTGTTATATTGCAGCATCAAATGTTGTGTTAACTGCTTTAGTGTAATAAGTTTTTATAATTTATATTCTAATGTTTATCGTCCTGTAAAATGTAAGCACTGTCGTGTCTTGTTTAAAAACAAACAACACAGTCATCATAACTTTAATTTCACAACACACAAAGCTATTCTTTTTCTTGTACCCATTAGTTTCATTTTTCTGGGAACATTTCACAAAGACGAAGCAAACTGTGTATCTGGCTCTGATGAACAGGCATGTCAGCGGGCAATCCAGGAAGAAGATTTTTCGACAGTATGATTCTCTGCTCTTTAAAAGTTCTTGATATTTCTTATTTCGCAACGAGGTCTGTAAAAAGGGAATAAAACAGGTTTTATTAAATTATTTGCTACAATGGGTATTTTACGGGTTAATGTAAACAGACACAACATGACCAACAAACGCACAGAGACACATAGACACACGGACACACAGATACCGACAAACAGAAACAAAGACACCGAGAAAGACGCAGAAAGAACGAAGCAGAACAGTTAAAAAAAATGGCAAGCTACACATTGCTAAATATTTTCATGCTTTAGGAAATATTTAAATACACAAATATTTAAAGTGAATAAATGATCCGCGATGAAATGAATGGTCTGCTTGGACCTGCTTTGTTCTAAAATCTGTACATAAAAATAAAATATTTCTCGCCTTTTAAAAATATTTTTAAAGTCGCAAACAAATTGATCAATGCTTATAATTTTGACATAACTGGCTCTAGCTGTGAGTGATTTCATAAGAATTGAAAACATTTCCATTATATTAGTATTTGCTTATCTTTTCCGTGCTGAACTCTGAACCACACCAGACTTTATCGCTCCTACGGCTGCTCTCTGCCGAAGGTCTATAACTCTTCCAGTTTCTTTCAATAGTATTTTTCGAGTTGCTTCCCATTAATTACTGCACTCGGATTATCCCACGTGTGTGTTTGAAACGAGGGTCAAAGGGAGGAGGATCGTTATATTTTGAACACGGAAAAGGACAAAATCGTTGTTTCTCGACTGTACTTGAGAGAATTATAATGATCTGCTTTTCATTTACCATTTTTTAAAATTAAAAACGATCACTACTCAAAGATTATTTAAAAGAACTTACGGTATTCACAGACAAACGGATACGATCCCGAGAAGAACAGAAAATTTCCGCAGTTGCTGTTTTTCCATTTCCCGCTGTCCATATCCATGATCACGCAGTCCTCAAAGCTGCTGATAAGTATCAGTGGGTGCCCAGGGGCCCAGTTGGTGTACGATGCTGCAGATCCTGAAATATTGTAATTGAGATTCACTTATTGAGGTGAACGAATCGAATGGTCAAAATATAAACACAGAAGCTGCAGGTAAGTTGCGACCCTTTTATTGCTGTTTCATATGCATCGTGAGCTTTCAATAATATTAGCATGATATTGTCTTAGGATAGGAATGTCTTAGATATTTATAACATGGTGTTCAGAGGTGGGACTTATGAGCAAGTAGTTTAAAAAGACCAAGGATGACGTGCACAGTAATGGCGAGTAGCATTTGCAAACTGGAAAAAAACCCGATGTTTGAGTATTCTAGTCGACAGGCAGACAGATAAGCGAACAGGCTTGGAGTGAGTGCAGATGGACTGAGTTATAGACCAAACGGCCATTCCGTCCAGATAAAAAGAGACTATAGACACACAAAAAGGAGAAAAAAACAACAAAGAAAAAACTTCAGACAAGGTCAAATAAGAACAAAGATAAGGCAACCGATTGTCGCAATTCAATTAATCGTGTTCTACAAAGTAACTAGCACAAAGGTACTTTAGATTCTTCAACTTTTTAAAGGATATTATGCAACTTGACATTATTCAACATTGATTTTTGCCGAATGAAAAAATAAAAGAGAAAAAAATAGAGACCTAGACAAATACGGGATGAAAGATAATGAGAGTCAGTCACACGATCATAAGGGCAGAAGATATTTCAGAAAAGAAAGCAAGAGGAAAAAATCGCAGCTTGTAGTGTATGTGAACAGAACTCACCATCTACCCAGAGGTAGTGGCCCTCTTGACTCATGTCATTCAGCCCGATCCACACGGCGCCATGGAGATTGAACTCGTGTCGAAGGGCGTTGTAGATAAAGTCCTGGATTTGCTGGGTTCTTTATATGCAAGATTAAAAATAAAACTCTTAGGTCAGAGCTCTTTGGATTAATGAACCTCTAATTAAAATATGCTTCTAACTTTTCCTGGGTTCAAAGTTTCCACTTCGGTCTGCAGAGGGACTACCACATTAGTTTTGCAGTGATTCTCTCAAACAATGACAGATTATGTGACGAAGAATGTGCTCTTTTCAACTCAAATAATTAAATAAATAAAATAAAGAAACATGAAATATAAGCCAAAAGAAAAGGACAAAAGAAATAAATATGATCTATAAGAAATATATGTTTATTTATTTTATGGCGTCGCTCTTGCGTGTTTTGTGACTGTTGAACTAAGAGGAAATGTGGGTTTTAGAAATATTTCACGAGTAATTGGTTCATTCATTAATGTCCACGCAGGCTGTCCAAACTGAAGTAAATATAACTTTATATATATACGTCTTTGCTAAAAATATCCGTTTTCATTCAAAATCGAGTAAAACAACATCTCGAAGCAGGCATTTTTTGATTCTCTAAAGCGATTATTTTTCAGAAAGAAAAAAAAAACAACAGTCTGCAATGTTGTAATAGAGTGTTCTGGTAAAAGTCAAATATTCAGAACTTACTTAATGTTAACGAGGTTTCCGCCATCTACACGACAAGCTGTCTCAGCAGCACTAAACTCCCTCGACTCCAGTAAATGGAACTGATAACAGAAGGAGCCGAGTGTACGGACTGGTTGGTGCTCCGTACTCCCCGCAGGACATTCGTAAATCTGGGCGTAAGAATCTGTAATACGCAAGGTAATATTTTTCATATTGAGTATAAAAATCCCGTGATCTCTAAGATTGTAAGAAACTACCAATCAAAACGGAAGTACGATAGTCGTGGAGAGCTTCGAGCATGATGTTCTCTTTCCCACCCTGCTTGAGCAACCCAACTGCCACATTATCAACGCCTGGTGAGTTTCCTCCCTTCAGACTGTGTACAGCTCTTTTGGCCTCTCCTCCTAAAACTGTTAGGTCTGCAGGTTCACTATTTCTTGTCTGGTTGTTTTAAATGGTGCTGACGTTGGTCTTCAGTTTTAAGTTCTTTGCAGTACTTAGTCCATCGGCTGCTGTCTGTGAGAAGGTAGTCATTGCTGTCTTCGATGACTGAGATCATGTGCTGATGTGTCTTAGTGAGAGTCCTTAGTAGTGGAGAGCTTCTTTGCTGTCACCTCTTACTATTCCATCTTCAGTATCCCGGCATTGGCTCTCGATCCAGTTTTTCCCAGGTGCCTTCATCCCTTTCTCGATGGACTTGTTTTATATTTGGAAGCTGATTCCGGTTTGCTTTTCTTTTCTTTCTTGGAGGCCCTCCTTTGGTCCCAGAGGTCTAGAATGTCATTCATGTTTCTTATTCCTTTGCTGCCCTAGACCCTCCTATTGTCAGTAGCCCCTCTTTGATATTTTCCAGCGAGTGTCTACATCACATTTCACCAGGTTAAGAAAGATTACAGCCAAAATTGTTGAAAAGTCTTTTTCAATGTTAGTGTGTTTTTCTTTACTGAACTGCAGTGGCTATTCTTGAATTTATCGTCACACTTAAAGGTTTGTCTTGGAGATGAATCCTACTGACCCACACATACCATCATATGGCTGATAACTTTATTTTCCCCTCATCACTCATTCCAACCTTTTCAACATATGAAGCCATTTGATTGTTAAGAAGTAGAAAGGTCCTTTTGTGAACTATATAGCAGCTCGGCATTTAAGAAAATAAGACCTTTCAAACCTTTAAGTGAAACACAAATCTGGACTAGACAAGATGTATTTGCCGATGACCATGGGGAGATACTTACAGACAACCACTGAGCAGAAAATGGCCAGACGAATAGCGTCCATGTTGCTTGTCTTCTGTCGGTCTTTCAGAAAGTTCTGGGCCTTATGAGGGAGTTGCCAGATGTATTAAGATAACAACAGGGCAAAAACTCAGTTTATTGTCTCTTAATATATTATTTAAAACGTGCTTCTATTGTTATACACCCAGTTACAGTTCTTCGATATTTAGCTGATTACGTGGCGAAACAGGCCCAGGGTTATTACGGACACGAAATTGTGCAGATGATGATGATGATAAGGCTTCTAATGCAAGAAATAGCATTGTTTATCTGACCTTCTGTTGCCAGTACACGATAAAGTGAGTCCCAGCTAAAAAAAAGAGTTACATCCTGGGTTGTGATAATTTTTTTATATTACCTAATCATTCATCCTATCACTTTCATTACCCCTCCTTCTCTTTCCCTCTTCATTCATTCTCTTTCTCTCTTAAGTTTTAAAAAAATCGCCCGCAGACTGAGGTAAAACTGGACGAATATCTTTACTAATTCATGCATCTAAAGCAAACCGGCCAATCAAACTCCGTAAACTTGGTGTTAAAGGTCTAGTATGATGTTTATTTCTTCTTCTAATGGCTGGGTACAATAAATTTAGTACAAATCTCCAGAAACGCGCTTGCGAATTTCCCCATGACCTCACGTGACTTTCACGTGACCTCACGTTTGGGCACAGGAACGCCTAACTGACATAAAAATCCATCTTCTATTGCCTTCACAACCTACTGGCATCCATGTACAATCATGACTCCTGTGTTGATGACCTATTTCCTTGCATGGTGCTGTTTGTGTGTATTCCGAGGATGAAAGATTGGTATTCATTTAGTTATTTTGAATAACAGTATCTAGCCCTGAGCTTTACCCGTTCATTAGAAGAAAATAAATTGCACTCCGCTAGTCCTTTAACGGACCTAGCCCTCTTTATCCTTGATCTCGTTCCTCTTTTCATCGTCCTTACGATCGACATCATTGAGTAGTGATGTGTCTTGAGGAAAAAACACATTTCACAGCTCACTAAGATGAAGTGCACACTGTTGTGCTTCTCTTTACTTGGGGATTTTTAATTTGTGCTCACAAAACAGAAACTGATAATTTTTTTTAATGTTATAAATATTTGGTTAACTTACCGGATAAGGTGTGTGAACCTTTCATGTGAATCTTTCTATATCCTTTCGTTTTGTTTCAATACGTTAGCGTCGGGGGATGGTGATGCTAAGATGGATGAGTGGAAATTGGCGTCTTCAACAGCAATTCAACTTTCTTTTTTTTTTTAATAATAAGCAACATGGTAATGAAGTATTTAGCAACGATATTATTAAACGTAAAAATTAAATTTGTCCATTTTTACATAAGAAAAATATTACTTTTATGGTCTAAGGACAAAAAAAAGCAACTCACAACTTTGTGTACATTACATTTTTATCTAACCGTTCGAGGAGAGATACTCAGATAGGAAAAATGAAAGTATATATAAAACTGTAAATACCTGTGACTTTAAGAGTGAAGGGAATGAGAGGTGGGTTATGTGCATTGTGTCATTCTAATAGACTCCCGAAGTCATGCTCTCCTACACATTCTTTGTCTCGGAGCACTGGCCTGAAAGATGCGATTTTGGTTTTGGTGTGATGTCAACGCTGCTTAATTGGGCATGGTGCGCCCAATGGGAGGATAATTGATCAGCTCTTGTGAAAGTTATGTATTGTATACCTATATTCATTTCCTATCACACACTTTGTCACCGCCTTCTCTCTTTCATTTCTCGCTTTCCAAATTTACACGTTTTATCTTTTGTTGAATGAATAATTGGAAACGTGAAACCGTGTTGAGCTTTTTTTTTTTTTTTAGTATATGATGTAAATAATGAAGTGGATTGGTGTTGCTCATCTCTCTCTCTCTAACATATATCACAAAGACAAAGACACACATGTCAGTCACCACGATAACAACTTGTGGCAGGAATATATTTTTTAAAATGTATTTTCATTTGTTTTATTTAATTCGTTCAACAGCATTTCGGGACAAGTCGTTCATCTCGAGCTGTTTCCTCCTTAAACAACGACAGTAGTAACTTCTTCGGGGGCAGCAGTCGTTTCTACCACCGCCGGTGTCCCTCCTGCAGCTGTGTGACAATAACATCCCATGTGCAAGTCAGTTTGTATTCTCTACATCCTCATTTACAGTTACGAGTAAATAATATTTAGAAACCACCGATGACATCCCTCCTATTACAATTAGCCTTCTCTTGGAGTTGTTAAAGAGTCTAAAATTTAAAATTATATTTGCTGCGAAATATCACCTGCTACCAGTCTCCTCCCTTTTCTATGCTGTCTTTCTCTCTGTGTCTGTCTCTCTCACGTTCCCTTACAATCTCCTCTGAGCTAGAAGTGTTTCTATCTTTCATTAAAAGCACCTTCTTTAAATCATTCAGAATGGAAATTTATTTTTAAGTTTTGAGTATGTTACAAACTACTTTAAGGGATTTCATTCATTAGGCATACCTTTTCAGATGCTCCGATAGCTTTCGCACAGAAAGAAAAGGGTTTACTTACCAAATTCACAGATATACGGATGACTTCCACTCAAAAAGAGCAAAGTTTCACATCGGTAATCATGCCATTTGCCGCCCTCCCTCATGTCCATGGCAACGCAGTCTTCAATACCTCCCAGAATTCCTGGCTGACCTGAGGCCCAGTTTGTGTATTCTGCCTTGGATCCTGAAAAGGAAAGCAGAAGGTCAAATGAACTTTCATGAAATCAAAACTGCACTAACTTCCACACATTGGACAATTAATGCTGACTGATTGACTGACTCTTACAGAGAAGCCTGCTCGTGTTTTCTGAGGCCAACCATCGGACCATGCCAGTGTCTGCTACTTCGAGCTCGTATTAATTACAAAATAGCAACAATGTGCTATCGTTGATTTGATGGTGTCGCTCCAACACACCTGTCTGAGTTGCTTACCACCCGTGTCGGTCTCTTTGGTCTGCGTCTACTGACATTCCCTAGACACTACTTTGTCCTTCTTTGACCACCATTAGAAGTCTCTACCCCTCGACGATTTCTCCTGCCAAGCTGTCTTCTATAACCCGTTAACTATATGAACATGCTATTCAATAACAAACAAAAAAAAACAGTTATCTACATATCATCTATTAGAGTGCTTTGAGAAACCATTAATTATGTAAACTCGTACTGCCATCGACCATAGATGAAACAGTCCTACAAACCATCAACCCATCGGTAGTCGCCCTCCCGCTCCGCGTCAGTGAGACCGATCCAGACGATGCCGTGGTACCCGAGTTCTGTTCTTATTGTGTTGTAGATGAAAGTCTGGGTGGCTTCATCCCTTCAAACATCAAAGGTCATACAAAAGAAAAACATTTAATTAATGGACACAAAATAAGTTAGTAACAGCCATGACATTTAGTAATAGCTATGATAGTACTTTTTGGATACATAGAAATAGCCATGACAGAGTTAGGGTAAGGGTTAGGGTAACAACTAACATATTAATACCCATATAGAATTATATTCCAGCCTTTTCATCATATCTTTATTGTTTCAAATAATTGTGTTTACATTCATAGGAATACATGATTATATAATAAATATAGCTATCAATCAACATTTATACACAGATGTCTTTATGTATAGGGGTTTGCGGGCGGGCGTGCGCGCGTGTGTGTGTGTGTTTTGCGGGTGGTTTGATCGTGATTTGTAAATGCTTGAGTACAGTCCATGAAGTGCGAGTTGAAGTGCTTGTCTCTGTCATGGGCCAAACTTGATTTGCTGTGTTGTTCTAAATAAGAAGAATAGGCGGGTACAGAGGGTTAAAAAGAACATTCTCGAGTTCTGAATGACCAGCTTATTCACTAAGCGCAGGAATGGGAAAACAATCTCTGGACATCATTGAGACTTCGATCCTCTTGCTTGTAAGCCTTGTGCCGCCGCGGCCTCTGAATCACGCCTACTGTAACCTTGTTTAGCTGAGATAAAACCTTTCAGTGTCACTCTCTAATGACAAATGAATGAGAATTGTGATTATGCGTGGTCTACGTGATGAAAACTTGCACTAACTTTAAGAGAGTACTAAATCATTTGCATCTAGTGAAAAAATTAGTTTAAGTTAATAATTGGAAAATTGGTGACCCGTAATTTGACAATGAAACAAAATGTCTCGTAGGGGTCGAGTGTAATATTGCAGAAATGTGCGCTGAATAGTAACTCCCGAGTTACATGTCTCCCCTACTCCCCTAGCAAGACTACGTGCGACCCACGTGAATGAACCCGAATGGCGTCTACATGCGTGCCTTGGAAAGTTTGTCGACGTGTCCAGTCCCACTCGTGAGACAACGTGATTCGATAGCGTTGTGCTTGACACGTGTCCCAGTCGTTGATAGGTCCTGTGTCGGGCTTTGCTTTCGTTAGGCGATATCACCTTCAGTAGCCCCAGTGGGAATTGTAACATCCGGCACCCTGTCTTCGGAAGGAGAAGTTTGAGTCCGTGTCTTATTAGTTCCCCATGCCCTTCTGTCAGTAAAACGAACTTTTGCAGAATCTAGATGCCAACGACGTCCACACTGCGCATGACTACATATAAATGATAACTACCGGTTGGAGGGAAAGCTGTCAGGCCAGGCACCTGACCTCTATTCTCACAATATCGCGGCGATCATAGATAAAGAGATGTGTGGGTCAGAATTAGAATTTTCCTCTATGTATATCTATTTTGAGTTTCGTCCCCTTCCCCTCCCCAGCTAGGTACACATTCCCCATCCCCTGACTGTGATCATCTTTACGCCTGTTGTTTCCCCACTATATGTGTTTGCTGTGTGTTTTAAATATATTTAGAAGGCAAACCGGTGTGTCTCAAAGTCCTTCATTCGGGTAAGTAGGCATCACTACCTGGACAATTGTTTTGCTGTTGAAATAATTCGCGTGTTTTCAAATGAGTGTAGCTTAGTGAAAAAAAGTTTATGTAATGTTTGCAATAATGTTTATAAAATACATGCAAGTTTTTATCGTGTTTATATGTGTTTGTGCAATCAGCGTAAGCACATATTAGTACATATGTCTGATGGGTTTGGTGTTTTTTTTTTTGTTATTTGTTTGTTTTTTTTTTTGGTTTGGTTTTTGGATTGTTTTGTTTGTTTGTTCTTTGCTGTTTTTTATTTTGTTCTTTGTTTTTGTCGCACGAACGTGCAATCCGGTTCCTTGATTTCTAGCCCAACCTGACCAAGTTTTCGAGTGAGCAAGTCGTGATACCTAATGATAAGTTCGGTTCCTCCCTCACGTACGCAGTCGGCCTCGGCCACGCTGAACTCACGTGACTCCCTCATGTGGAACTGGAAACAGCTGTTGCCGAAGGTTCTGACTGGCGCCTGCGGGGTGCTGGCTGGACAGTCGCCATTGACGGCTGAAAATAGCAGGACAGCACAAATGAATGCATCAGCAGATTTTCAAACCCTTGAAAATGAGTAACACGAAAGAAGTCAGAGTTCAGATTACAATAGCTTGTAGTACCAGTACTTATTTCGGACACCAGACGAAGAAAGAAAAAGAGATAATACAACGACAATAAATTAAATTAACTGACAGGCAGGGAGGGAAAAAAATCTAATTAGCTCCTCTAACAAAGTAGACGTTTCAACGCAGAAACACATCTACAAAAAATAAATTTACGAAATCTTTTGCTTTCAGGCGCTGGACAATAGCATGAGCAAAATCTTTTTTATAGTGCAAAAAAAAAAAAAAAGGCAAAAATCAGCAAAAAGTCCGCAAAAACATGGATCGTGTTTATAAACTCTTTAAAATCTTCTAATCCCTTCCGAGCATCCATGTGATGACCGATACTATTTCTGAACGGAGCTTTTTGTTTAGAACATTTCTACTTCGAGAAATTTATGGAGCAATGGTTCAAGAGCGTTTTTAGTGCTTCAGATAAAGCAACAAATGTCATTTAAAGTACCAAAAATATAACGACAACTTATACGTACCGATTAAAGCAGCGGAAAGCAACAGTATGTAGGCAGACGCCATAATAATTCAAATGGCTAGAATTCTTTGCTTCAGGAGACCCCCAAGTGAAATGCTATTTGCAAGGTTTGCGGATTTAAAGCTCAGGAGAGGAAGATAAGAGAAAGATAAGCACTTGTTCTCTTTGGTCAAGTAGAAATCTTATTGTGTAGTGCGCGGCGCGTATAGTCTCTGTGCGGATGACTACATAGCATATATAGATAGATATAGGTATCACAAACCTTACATCATGATGAAATTATGGAGTTCTGAATCAAAATCTGAAGATTAATTACAGTCGTTCGTTTTTAAAGTAAAGTCAGTGGCTGACCATATAGTCCATACACGCTGTGAAAATTCTGTGAATTCCCGTGCTTTTGACTCTACGTACTGTATTCAGATTAATTTTACACATACAAAATAAAAATGTGTACTAAAGGGTGCACATACGTGAGACTATTTAAGTGTCATCTTTATTTAGTTTTTCGAGATTCTTGTTTCTCCTTTTTATTTCACGTTCGAGGCTTTGATAAATGATATGAAAGGAGTTTTTACAATTTTTTGTGGTACTATACTCGATCGCTGGTCTTTAACCACCAACACAAAGTTCCTTTCAAGTCGAATAGAGATAGAGTATATGGTGGTATACAAAATACTAGCCTCCCACCCAAAAAAAAAAAAAA
>SRHC01002568.1:0-32175 GCA_004794325.1 Pomacea maculata | reverse complement strand
ACGAACCACGTGAACACAGCGAGAAGTACAGACGTCTTCAGATGGTAAGAGTTTATGTGGATAACACACTACTTATTGAAAGTTTGTATCGGTCTAGGGCGCTGCTGTTGTTTTAAGAATATTAAAAAAACTAAACCATTACAATCAAGTGATGGTATGTCGCAGATTTTATGTTTTATGATTATTATTCACAAGTTCTTTTTGATTGCGACTCAGGTTTGATATTTAACAGGTTCATACTGGAATCTTAAATTTTATTCTCCGTCAGTGCACGGAAAATGTGATTAGTTTTCTCTGTTGGATCTTGTTTATTAGTCTGCTCAATCAAATGCCATCGTGAGTGTATTTACTATTTGTTCTCAGGCCACCTCACACTCACCTCGTCTCACAATCGTGATGCTACTGGCTCTCACCTGTGTGGTGACTGTCACCTTGGGCAAGTTCCTTTTCTTATCACTTGTTTTTCTAGTTTAAAAACTTCATTTGTGATCAGTCTATCAGTAATAAGCATCACTGGTGCTGTTGCCTTGAGAACAACTAGCATTAACATGACAGAATAGATAAAATTTATGATTGTAATGTATGTTATAAATACATAGTATGTAAAATATATGTCACGATCAGGTAAAGGATCAAAGAGAATTAGAAATTCAGGTTTGCTGATCACAGTAATAGCAAGTTTATTGATAACAAAACATGTATAAATATTAGATAAATATTATGAAACTCATCTCTAATTTCACAGAACTGTATCACTTAGCATATCTTAAAACAATCTTTATTATAGTTTGTAATGTTTACGATCACTCATTTTTAGTGTATCCTCATAAGAATATGACTCAAATATAAAAGACACAAACAGGGCTAAGTAAACATCACTAACTGAGTTGCTGGCACAGCATAAAACACAAACAATGTGACCTGTATGACGACGATGAACTCTACGCTCGATGTCGCTTTCGGCGAGTCGATATCATGTACCTTCGCGATTTAATACAGGAGGGCATCGACCACACTGGCTTTTAAATTTGACCTTTATTTTTAATTTGGGCCCATTCCCGATTTTGCTCTCCACGAGCACTGATGGCAACTGCTATGTCTTTCCACAGCTGATTTTTTTTTCTTCGCGGTCCACGTATTTCAAAAGCCTTCTTTGTGCTCTTCCACCAAGCTGATCAGAAGCCGAATCTCACAATCCCTCCACTTGGCCGTAGGTCTTTCTTTTTGGTAATTGTTTCCAATTTTTTCAGGCAAATACCTCAATCTCAAAAGATAGTATCGCGGTTGAAAAGACTGAACAGGAGCAAACATAAAAGCGTAACGCGCGAACAAAGCGATTGTTGATTGGCTGTCTGTATATAACGCGAGACAATCCCCGCAAATTCCGAAAAGGACAAGTCTTGACCCATTTCTTAACTAAGCAAGCAGCTGAGTCAGCTCATGCACACCAACGACGATTCTCGCCATACATCAGCCCAGAAGCCAGGACTGATCGTTGTGCTGCATTTTCAACTCTTAGAATTACTTTTCGACTACAGCAGCCGTCTGAATTTAAGCTGCTTTATTACTGTGATATACCAGCAGAAGGATGGTGATACTATTTATATTAAGTTTTATGTGTTTAGTCGACAATAGTTTTGTTTATTTCTGGCTACTTTTCCCGGTGACTAGGATACATTAGGGTTCTTTTTGTACGTGTTAGAATAGAGCGCGAGGCTTGTAAAGTCACGTGACTAAATAGTTTGGGTTCAGCTCGTTTATCGAAGTGTAGACAGTAACCCTGATATGACATTCTTGTTAGATATCTTTGTAAGGGAAAACGATTCACTGTCATTACTGGATCTGCAGAACAACACTACAAGTTCTAATTTCAAATCGTTGTCCGTTAAAACGTCCGACTGCAGCTATTAGTAGTACCTTTGGAAGTCAAATTATCCGTTGTAGGAAAGTCTCTTCTGCCAGTGTCCGTGCAGACACAGTGGTCACGGAGACATGCAGACAAAGACTGACAGTGACTACACCAGTACACACTACTTACACTTACAATGCCGAGGGTCGCTAATGTAAAGGTCAGTTCCTGACAACATGTTGCGATGTAAACTTGTTTGTGCAGGTGTCTGTCCTGTGGTGAGAGGTTACGTGCTTTGTGACAATCGTTGTCTGAAGCTGTACACCATCAAGCAAGACTACCAAACTGCCAAAACGCGCTGTGAAGCTGATGGAGCTCATCTCTTTTTCTTCAAGTCACGTGATCAGGATGTCCCGGCCTTGCAGTATCTGTTGGACACGAGGGGTAAGTTGATACAAACGTTACTGTCATCTACAGCACGAATGAAGAGTAGTAAAAAAAATTGGTCAATCCAAAATTTAAAAAAGGTCATACTGACGTTAAGAAGAAGAAGAAGAAAAAGATGATGATGATGATCAGGAGGAGGAGGAGGAGGAGGAGGAGGATGGCAATAATAATAGCAATAATAATAGCAATAACGAAACATCATACAACGCCTTTCTAAAATTTTCTCAGAGCACTTTACCTACACCATATATAGACTAGATGATCAACAAATATGTATCAATATTCGCATTTAAAAGACTCCCGCACTTGTACAACATTCACTCACTCATACACAAAGTACAGCGAATAGATGGCAGAGCGATACCAGGACAAGTGTTACAAACCGCAGGGTAAGTCCAAGTGAAATGTTTGTAGGCTAAAAGGCCCACGGCTAGCAGCGAGTGAAGAAGATGTGAAATCTTAGAACTTTGTATGAGAAGTTACTAACACTGACTTTATACTCAAATTTTTGAAAAGCTCTTTTGCAAAATGACATACTGGAAAGTATATAATTAAATTAAAAAAAACACTTTTCCTTTTGGTCATTTTTCATATTTCAAATACTCCATTTCAAATACTAATTTACTAAATACTACTAAACATGTTTAAGTTGCTATTATATACTGTTGTGCAAATATTTTTATATAGAAAATTAAAAGGTATTTTATGTGAGGTAGGTAGTAGGAGTAACCACCTGTAAAAAAGTAATTTCCAATCTACTACACGGATCAGATTTTGTTCAAATTTGAAAGACTGATAGAAATCAGTATATCTGTTAATCTATATTGTGTTAATTACTTTTACTTGTAGCGGAGGGGGGTAGTGGTTAAAAATGAAGAGTAAGCATCTAATATTTCATCTGGACACTTCTTGGTCAACCCAATCTTTTAATTGATGATGGTGAGAGAAATAACACACACAAGCGCAATGCCGAGTAAATAAATTTGTGTGTGGGTAATACAGTCAGCCCACCCACCCCACCTTTGATTAAGGGAAGAGCTTTAAACATTTGTAACACATAATCATAAGAGTAGTTGTAGTATGTTGACAAATAATAGTCAGATGTGGTTATTATGTCCGAGGGCCTCGCTGCAGATTTCACGTCCCCTCGTTAATTCACTTGATTATTGTCTGGCTCTGAGTTTAAAGCAGATTAGAATAGTTTTAAATCATTATAACGGTGCAATAGTTCTAGAAATTTTATCTATAATATTAATAATTACCAATGGCTTATTTTGACAATTCAACTTCGTGCTAAAGTATATCACTAACGATAAAATGCTATCGGCGTATAACAGTAAATCATCGACTCAGTTTTTGTTCTGTTTTTGTGACACTTTAATTAAACACTACAAATAATCATTTTTAAAAGTTGCATGCCGGAACGCAATATAAATACCGTAATATCAGACTTTTGTTTTTCATCAGCAAATGTAACCTTGTCTAAAGTGGAGACAAACTTGTCTCTTTTTATTGCCTGTCAGTTAAATTAAGTTATTATATTACGGAGCACTTTGCAAACCGAGCCCTAGTTAAAATAAACAGTAGACATCGTTAGATTGTAATGTAGACCTTTAGATAAAATAGTCATTAAAAAAAAGAAATCATTCTTTGTGCTCAGGTGAAGTGCTCCAGGGTATAGCCCAAGGTTTATGGGTTGGAGCAACTGACATTGAAGTGGAGGGACAGTTTGTGTGGAGTGACAACTCCTGTGTGCCGACAAATACCGGACTCTGGGCCCACACTCAACCGGACAACTATTTGCAAAACGAGGACTGTGTTGTAGTCGGCATCTCGAGCGGTATCATGCTCAACGACCTTCCCTGCACGTCCAGAAATGGATATGTCTGTCAGGTTGACATATAGAAGCAGTGAATGACAAATAATGAGCTGTCAACACTACGTTAGTAACGGTCAGTCCGCTGGTCTCAGTCTCCTACTTTTACCATGCCACACTGGTCATGTTACAATTTGACGAAATAAAGCAATATTGAAATCACTCCTTCCATCATTGTGTTCTTATCCCTTGTAATGTAAGGGTTGTCGAGAAAGTGAATGTGATACACAGTGGCAAAGGTAGATGTTTTATCTTGTATATAATTATCTCACAGGAGATAACAGAACGAACAATTTGTAACTACAGGTAGTCCTCGGGTTACGACGGTCTCGAGTTACGTCGTTTCGTGGTTACGACGCTCATTCCGACTTACGAGGTCAGTGCTTCAAAGAAAAGGAAGGCCATCACCATGGAGGTGAAAGTGGATATCATAAGGCAATCTGAGAAGGGGGAAACAGCAACAGAAATTAGCAGGTCATTAGGACTTAGTCGTTACACAGTAGCTACAATTATCAAGGATAAAGATCGCATCCTTGAACATGTGACAGGATCTGCTCCTATGAAAGCGACAGTAATAACAAAGCGTACTGTACTGCACAATATTTTACTGTACTTATGTTTATTGATAATTATGTAGGGTACTGTGTTAATATAGGTGTTTGGATAGGCTAAGTGTTTGCAGTACTGTACTGTTATTATGGTACAGTACTGTATGAACGTATGATCCGACTTACGTCGAAATTCGGTTTACGACGCCGCGTTAAGAACGGATCCCCGTCGTAAGTCGAGGACTACCTGTATCTGATAAATTAACCCCCTTATCATATTTTACACTTGACAGCATTTACAGGTTATTTTAGCATGTGAAGTCGTGAACTCAGTATTTCAAGACAAAGACAAGACATCTGCGATCGTGTTTCTGTAGACAATGGGTCTACATTAGGCAGAACTGTATTAGAGAAATGCAGTGTCTAGGCGAGTCTTAACAATGAATGTGACTAAGGCGGAAGCCTTGTACAAACCTGCCTCGTTTTAGTAGTTAACTGTTAAAAATCTTTTGCCTTCAGTCCAGTTATACAACTTCGTGGTATGATTGCTTAAGGCGTAAGCGAGCATCTACAGGTGACTACTAATTAATTAAAGCAAACAGTTACCTCAAGGTGATACTTCACGCTCGTCTGATAGCACACGTCATCAACTGGAAATCAGCAGCCGTGTGTAACCTACCCATCGTGTCCAGCAGCAACAGCAACGGCGGGCCGTACAGCTCACGTGACAAGTTAAAGAGATGAGCTCCATGAGACATCACCTTCTGGCAGTGTTGTAGTCCTGCTTGATGGTGTACAGCTTCAGACACCGATTGTTGTAAAGTACATAACCTTTCTCCACAGGACAGCCGCTTGTACATGAGATGTTACACATTATGTATTGCGTATATGGCGAAGCCAACTATTTCACTGACTAAAGACAAAGAGCAGCATGTAATACAATTTGTACTTACTATAACAACATGATTATGAAGCAAAAAATAGCACACAGGAAAAGCTTCTGACAGGACGCTTAGAAACAGGAGTGGGAAGGATTTCTCTCTCTCTCTCTCCTTTCAATCTGTCCTATCTCTCTTTTTTTTTTCTTTTTCAATCTATGTGCGAATGAAAGTGTTTTTCTTTTTTTTTTTTCTTTTTTTTTTTTTGTTTCATCTATTATTATCTATTAAAATAAGACTAAAAAATGAAAGAGATACAGGTAACAGAAACTACGAATCCACAATAGAAGCTAAACATTTTAATGAAATATTTCTGCATTAATACAATTTTTAAAAAATGACAACATATTCTGTTGGGTACACTATTAAACAAAATAAAAATTAGGTTTCACTGTTAAAGTGACAATTAAAAAGAATGTCATTGAAAGTGAGGCTTTGAAGTCCGTGAGTTTAGACCGTGAGTTTTCTGCTCTTTGAGTGGTTCCTTTTGTTTTGCTTTTACTTTTTAATTTACCACACAAAAAAACCTTGCAACACTGCAGCTAATCAAAGCAAAAGTAGACAAGACCATTATCCCCTAAGAAACTTGTTTGGAGCCAGAAATTGCATATAATATTTGTTATCCATGCAGACACGTTTTCTTTTGATTACGAGAAAAAAAGAGAGAACAGAGCAAAAAAGGGAAGAAGACGAAGGAGGACAGAGAGAAAGGAAAAGAGATAAAGAATTTTAAAAAGGATCAAATGATTACAAATACAAAAGTTTCATCTCCAATACTTTATTTTGTTGCTGATGAACGTTTATTTTTAAAACATCTAGAAGATTGACTTACTTTCATTATTACAGAAACATTTTTAATTTAAATGCCACAGACATGGAAAAGAATTTCCTTGGTCCCTTGAGGCATTTGTAAACGTGGTGGCTACAGGTCTGTCATTGCGATACACTCAGACACGGGAGGGAACTTCTGCATTGCCTTCATTCAATACAAGGTTATCTCCCTTACACCGTGTAACCACTCTCAAAAGACAAGCGAAAGAGACAGAGAAGAATGTGACAGGATATTTTGCATAAGCATAGAATTCATGATTTCTAGACACACTAAACCTCGGTTTTCGTGGATTATCTAAAAACTAAAAAAAAATTACTAAAATAAAGAATAAAAGAATGTTTCGCATGGCATTTTTTATTCTGCAGACTCTTCTTTGTGTATGGAAGACGGCAAGGAAAGGAGAAAGAGGTATACATATTATTTTTTCGACAAAAGCCGAAATCGACTATAACCAAAGTGAATGAAAACTGATGTTTCATTGTACTTTACTTTCTCTTAGAAATTAAAATTAATAAATAAAATGAAGCGGTGCTCGGGGTCATGTTTACCAGACTTTTTTTTCAACTGAAAGACTGTCACCTTGGGCTTGTGCCATATTTACTTGATCTATATTGGGTATATTGTGACATACCCGTATAAGAAATTGGATGGCAGGAAACACACAAACACTCTTTCCAGCATACTAAGTAGAACATGTCAGATTTACATGTGCTGTGCTGATTATTAGAACGGTGTTGGAAGCCAAGGATCTTGATTTAAGTTCTTACACACTGAATTTCAATAAATTAAAGCATCTTTTTGTGAAAACATAATATCGTTTATTTCATCTGTATCTGCCAAAATAGCGAATGAAGATTTTCTGTGGACTTTTCAGCTTCCCGCAAATTAACTGAGATTTGCTGTGAAAATAAAGTCTCTGCCAAGTAGATAAAATTTTGAAAGTACGTGTATGCGGCGGAAGGCTGTGATGCGCCCACCTCCACCCCTCACCCCAACCACCCACACAAACACATATCCCAAAAGAGAACCTTTCATCAGCAGCAACATTGAATCAGGAGGAGACTTCAAACTCTCGTCTGAAAGGTTTATTGAGTGGCGACACTTCGACTACACACTGATGCAGACAAGAAATCTGCCGCATCTCTCCCTTCCCCAGGTTCGTGTCACAAGAGTTCCGCCTGACAAGTGGGTTGTACGAGGAAGACAGAGACAGTACAGAGTAAATGCTGGTGTCCAGGTGCTTCCCAAACACATTCCAATGTCCGGTGTGACAGAGTTTGTTAAGAACTAGAGAAGTATATAACCTACAGGTCTCAATACACATTATCTCCTTATAACCAATTTTAAATATTCTCTCAATAAAATATTACAAGCTATCGGTTCAAACTGTATACAAACAGACTCAATCTTAGATAATAAAAATAAATAGAAACAAACAAACATTCCAATTCGACAAATAAATTAAGCGTAATACACCTGTGCAAAAGTTGTGTGTGTGTGTGTTTTAGAAAGAGAAAGAAGTGAAAAAAACGCAAAATGAAAGTATTAGAATAAAACAAGGTAAAATGTTGAAATATGTATGCAAATATAAAAATTACAATTATTTAGTTGTGTGGGGTAAGTTACCTTTCCAACATTAACAACACGAACAACAATAATAATAATGTCAAAAATCTAAATTGTATCCAAATAATCACCAACACACCGAAATTAATTCACATTAACAAAAATTAAGGGGGATGTTTATAATCCGTAATTAATCACAATATTGTTAAAAAATTGAAATGCTAAAAAAACTGTCTCAAAAGACAACTTTCAAATGCAGGCTAATAACCATCGTAAATAGAAAAATTACCGGATGAGAAATGAGTAGGTTCAGAGGTCAAGTACCACGTGATGTTTGTCGTGATCTGGAGCGAGCCGCCAGCTACAGGTGCTGGGAACGATATGGTGAAAGGGGGAGTCAATATTATTGTTTACTCAATGCCGTTGTAAATAATACAGGATGTAGGCAAGCAGCAGTTTGGCAGTGATAGTTACCCTAAATAATTATCAGGGTGGATTCGATAGGCCAAACTTTGAAAATAAATAAATATGTCAACAATCATGTAATGTATGTCGCGTGTCAGCGATTGTGCTGTCATCCTTGTATGGCTCCCATACTGAGCTGGCCCATCGTTAGGTGTTTTCTTCACGCTTTTGTCCCCTCTTTGTCTTACGTCTTGCGCGCGCGCACAGCTTCCTTGATGCGTCATTTTACTTTTTACTTCTTTGACGTCATGGGTAGTCGTCATCAAGTAACAGACGGTGCTGGACCGTGGCCATGACAGTCAGAGTTTTTCATTTTGTATCGACCGATCTGCCACAAGCCGTTTTAGGTGAGTAGAGATCCATTCTGTCGGGTTCCACACCATTCTAGTCTGTGGGGCGGTGGAAGTGCAAGTGAGAGAATCTGTTTATGTTCAAAGCCATAGTCCGATGTTTAATTGCAAGATTTGTACTTTGTTAGGTTAACGTTCGTGATTGCCGGGTCGCGACGCTTGTAGCGCGTACTCGTTTCCCGTTGTATGGATTTGTGTAAGATCAACATTAGATTTTTGACGAATCTTATGACTAGTCCGATGGTCAGAATATATGTGTCGGTGTGAAAATATTGTTTTAGAAATTGAGCAGTTTCGGGACACGCCTGTTGATTGTAAGAATTGTTTTATCTACAGGCTTATTTTTTTTTTTCTTCTTCACTCTTCCTCCTGTTGTTGTTTTTCGCTCTTCCTTCGTGTCACCGTGTCTTCACATCCTTTGTTCGCATTGCTGTCCGTCATCGTGTCGAGCGTCCACCCTGCACCCTCATCATCATCTCGTCGGCGAGTGAACTCGCGGCTCTGCTGTATCAGTGTGCGGAAAGGCTTTCGACTGAACACCTAGAGCAGGAATCTTCGAGCAGGAGCTCACGTGGCCAGTGGCCGGCTCACATCATCGCATCTGGACGAGAAGACAGAGAAGGATGGGGGTACGTCGTTAGAGCGGAAAGCAAGGCCAGAGGACGGGCTGCCGTCTGGGGACACCTTCAACGGACTTCTAAACTGTCACCCCGCAGTGCATGCGGGTGATGTATTGTATATACGGTGGCTGAGATTAGCCTGTGCACAGGGCAGCTGATTTGTCTTATTTTAATTTATCTATTTTTTGTTTGTTGGATTGTTCGCGCTGATCTATATTTGTTCATGTGAGAGTTTGGAATGTTTGATCGTTGATTCCTATCAGTATTATTTTTGTAGCTAATAAATTAGTTGTGATTTGTTACGTGAATTTTGTCTTTGTGATTTCTGTGTATGGACTGCGCTCAGTTGAAGTTCGACTGGCTTCGTCGCGGTCACGCGACAATGTAAAGAAAACATGAATTTTCAAACAGTTTGTGTCAAACGTTAAGCTGAACATGTGTATCGGAAATGTTTCAACACAAACAAACACAAACACAAAGAACGCGCATATGTTTAGGTAAGCACACGTGCAGTATTAGCTGCTCACCTCTCCAGGTACTTGTGGGGTGGTGTGATATTCATGACAACTTTACTCATCATTTGGCAATATTCTTGCTTTGTATTTTCACAGGAGTATAAAAGCCATAGCCAGGAGACATGACAGCTTGAACTAGCAATTAGTTTGTTGAAAATTAAATTGAGTAAACAAGCTCTTCTTAAAGCCAACTAGTCATGTTACAACTTGTAAGATGAATGTGTCTTAGTATTAAATTTTACTGAATTCCTTTTTTAAGTAAATATCAAAGCGGCGTTTTATGAAGCCCTTTAGTTCTTTAATTTCAAGAGCAGTTAGGTGTCAATCTGTCATGTTTGATGCTGGTGTGCATGACATAAACAGTTAGACGGCTGCGTAGTGACCTTCCTGCACTCAGAAAATAAAAACAACCTTACCAGAGAGGTTAATTATTATTATTGTAGCTATTTTTTACCTTGATGGGAGCTAGTTGAACATTTGACTTCATCTGTCATAATTACTCGAGATACTGTTACACCATATCCCGATGCCCCTCTTGTTTACTTAGTCTGCTACTTACTTGAAACTTAGTCTGCAATTAGTTCAGTTGACATTTGATTGTTCTGACAGCAATTAGCTTCTGTGGACTGCAATGTTATGAGATCACAGAAGTAAACAGTTATATACGGTGCTAAAACATTTTCTAAGAGAGGTGGACCGGAACTGTATGTGGGGACCAGGATGATAAACTTTTTCGTAAATAATTACTACTGCATTAATTTTGATTATATGTAATTAATCGGGACAAACTTATCGCAATGCCATATCTCCCGTATTCTCATTTTCTCCGCCTCTTTAACAGCCTGATTTAACTGAAACTTACTGAGGACATTTTGTTTACCGTTATTTTTATAATTTATAATTTGAGAGTCATGCACGTGATGAGTAAACAAACATTACAAACACTGAGTATACTTAAGGAGTTTCGATCGTTCTTTCCTGGTGTATACACAGACCAGAATAAAAACAAATATCTAAAGGAGGGAGGAAGCTGAATGGCTGTGAGCCGGTTACCGCTCCTCGAAGAAGCCATTTCGTATAGATGTAGCTATTATTTGCCAGCGAAAGATTCAAATTGAAAGTTCGTTAACTAAATCAAACGGCAATGCCAAATAGGATCAATTCTCTTCTCTTGGAGTTCAGAGGTCATCAAGGAGATTGCGGAAGCTGACGCTGGTCCCGGTCACCAGGGGTTGGGTAGGTCAAGGGTGAGAGTTGATTCCGCCCTTTGTTTTTGTGTCTAGTTGCTGGAATGCTTACCAGGG
This sequence comes from Pomacea maculata, assembly GCA_004794325.1. Lineage (NCBI taxonomy): Eukaryota > Metazoa > Mollusca > Gastropoda > Architaenioglossa > Ampullariidae > Pomacea > Pomacea maculata. Next base: position 20,865 of record SRHC01002568.1, on the reverse strand, counting down.
ATGTTTGTTCCATGTTTTAGGTTACACTAGGTATTTACAGACCTTGGGACCGTGCATGTGATGGACCCTACCGCATAAAGTAATTGAGTTTCTGAATAAATGCATCGTTATTAATTAATGTTATTAGATGCATAACGTGTGACTTATGCTTTTCATTGGTTCCATAAGAACTCAGTATACTATTACATACACTCCGTATACCATAATCTTTGAAACTAAAAAAAACTGCTGTTATTGTTGATGCACGCGCTGTTACAGGATCATCTACCTGTTGACACCTGTGTGCAAGGTCGACGGGTGACCATGTTGTGAGCAGAAATTTGTTTTGCTGTGAACAGCAATGAAAACAAACACGAGGTTTCTGACGACTATTCACTTCTTCGTTGTCAGGTGTGACCGTCAGGTGTCCTGGATCTACAGGTGTGGTATGAAGTGAACGACCTTTGGCGTCAGTATGTCACCGTGTGCCGCTCAATTATAGTTCAAAGCACGCGCCCTCGTGATTTGTTTTTGAGACAAGAGTGATGAGGAGCAGCAGGGGAAAGTGAAAATCAATATTTTAGCTGAAATAGTGAAAATAATTTGTGAAGTCCTGTACAGCCTATACCACGTGATCGAAATGATGACTATGGAAAGACTCAAAAAGAACAGATTTTCGGAGATCGAAAAAATTTAGTGTCAATGTTAAATATCATAATGTTGCAAAAATAGTAGAAATGCTTGAACAATATAACCTACAAGAAAGCTGTTTCTTTTGAAAAGATTCAAAAACAAAGTAGCTGTAGGCAGCCACTAACTGTTGCATTGTTCATCAAAACAAGTCACAACTGACCATACTAGAACTTGAAAACTTTTAGGGGGGAAGGTTGGGGTGGAGAGAAACTCTTAACTTAAATGTTGAAGTACGTATTGCTATTTAATATTTACTATGTAGGGCAGGATGCTATTTAACAGCACAGAGTTATCAAAAACTCTGAAGTACATAGGTTAACAGATGAAGAACAAGAACTGGGTGTAATATGACAGTCTTCTCAAGCGGAAAACAATCTCGACCAAAACACAGGTGAGGATACAAGTGACGACGGTGCCAACGAAAACATCAATGTACCGACTGCAAAATTATGATACAGGGAACAGCAGTGAGAGAATAATACGGAAACTAGCCATGACATTACTTGGCAACAAACGCTGGGGGTCCGCTGATGAAAGGTTTTTCTCAAGCCGGAACTACTCAGGGCATGTAACAGGTTTTGCTAGTTATTGCTCTCTGACTGAGCATTGGTTGTGATGGAGCGTGGGATAATGGCGGTAAAGCTTCAGTAATAACCTAATGCAGCAAACAATACAAATCATTCAAATCCTTAAAGATGCGGTGTTGTTGTTGACAAAAGCTGTCGGTCGTTCACTACATACTGATGTCTGCCTGACAAACAAACCTGCTTTAACGGACAGTAACAGTCGTTAAGAACGAAATTGTTTGGGTAGGCGATCTCAACACAGTCTTTGACTCTCCCAGAGTCGTCCGGCTGGCCACGTGACCAGAGTGGAGAACCTCTCATCAAGGGGGTGCCGTCGCTCCACGGATAATTACCCTCGCTTACAATGTCGTCTGCTCCAATCCACAGACCTTGGCCTAATTTTGGATTTATCCATTGACCTTCACAAACATAAAGATTTTCTTCTCATCCGAAACATTCATTTAATCTCATTGTAACATTTTATTTTAAAAATTAGAATCAAAAGTGAATGCTGAGTAAACTAGCCCTCAATAATTTATAGCAGATGGACGGATAGATAGCCTCGTGCTTAGTGATGACAAAACAATTGTTTTGCAGCGGCAGAGGTAGTGATGTGTGGAGATTGAACACGACTGTCTTTCGCGAAGTTACTTTCACTCGCCCTCACGCGCACCTACAGACTAGAATAGTGTGGAACCCAAAACAATAGACGTCCACTCATCCAAACGGCTTGTGATAGGTCGATGGACTTGTTTGAAGTTATTTCAACAGAATGGGCGGTTTGTCCAACTACGGGATTTTAAGTGAAAGAGATGAGTCCTGTCAGCTTCACATAGGTGTTTAAAAGTATGGTAGTCTTGCTGAACCAAATACAAAATAAAGATGACATTACCGTAAATACTGTAACCTTTCTGTACAGGGTACGTGTGATGTTACACAGTGCGAGGCTAGGTACCTTTCCTTGATGATGATGAATGCTAAGATCACAATCATACTACTCACATCGGTAGGACAATGCATAACAGTTGATGCACAGTTTCCATAAAATTTACAGTCTCCTTTCCATGCTTTGATACTTTTCTCCTTCTTCCATCACTCGGGGCACTTTGACTTGACGATCATTTGAAGTAAACATATCAGAGCAAAGTTCTGACTGGAGGACATGTCTTGGGTAATAACTGTGTAGGTGTTCTGCTTATCACAGAGCAAAATCTTTTTTTTCATATTCCGAACAAAAAGCTTCACTTGGACATTTTTGTCACATTAACTGAAAATTACTTACACGCATAATTTAAGATTTTAATAATCATTAAAAATTAAGGAGTCAGCCCTATATCCTAATCACTTTTCTTTCTTAACAATAATGATTGTATCTTTTCACCCTACTTTACATAGGTCATAAATAGGTGAAACAATTTTTCACTTTGTTTTGTTAAATACTGAAGTTATCCATAAAAACTTCAACGCACATGACGACATTTGAATCAACAGGTTGTGACACTAAATTATGTCCACATTAGCTGCTATAGTTACCGTCTGAGAACACGTGGGTGTGGTCATCAAAAGAACATCTCATTTGTTAATGCTTTGTGTTTTATGAGGCAAAAATGTTTTTCCGGAACAACATCACACCATGGAAAGCCACAGCTCCTATCCCCCCTAACAGCTCCCTTTGGTATACCTGAGCATGAGATCCCACTGTTAGACAGTGCTTAATTCTACTCATCTAAAAATTAAAACACAACTAAAATAGGAGTTTACATTTTCTGTTTTCTTTTCATCTTATCTACAAGCTTTTCTACAAAGAAAGACTACTCAGTTTTTCTTTCGTCTGTAATAACTCTTTAACCAATAAAGCTAATTTGTATCCTGTTTGTTTGTACATAGTTCTTTCAAATTTACTCATATGTATTGCTAGGTTAGCTAAGTACCGATGTTCGATGCTTAAGTTGTACTTTTTTGCTAAAAATAATAATAACCATGAAAAATCACTATCATGTGCATACAGCGGAAGCTGTTACAAATAACAGTAAAAATTTCTTTTAAGCAGCATAGATATAATGCAAATAAGCAAAAATGTAAACAACTTTGACTAAACAGCACAGTTATAATGCCAAATAACATGAAACTAATTTGTATACATTACTAAAGTTTCTTTTTTGTTCCTATTCGCCCCTAGTAGAGCATAGGGCCGCACATTACTAAAGTTATGATGTCATTATTTTTTCAAATATATTGCGTCGAGGACATCTTGAATCTTTCCTTGACAACATATTGCTACATTTAAACAAAAGTCTTTTGCTTCTTTATTATGAACTCAACCAATTAAATAAGAAGACAGTTAAGAAGCATTGTACTAGAAACGTTTTCCAGTAATGCTGTCTACCTCCTAAACCTCAAAACGTTTTGTGTGACGTGTTGCTTTACTAGTTGTTTATCTTTCCTGTTGAAACATGTCGTGTTAGATACAACTATGTATTTCGGCAAAAGTGTTTCCTATTGTTGGGAGCAATGAAGACAGATTGATCTCAGGAGTTGAGGTAAAAAATGTGTTTTCCTAATAAAAAGGTGCAGCTCCGAGACAAAAGCTACCATCTTGCTTTGTCGAGTGACGTCACATGTTGCAGATGGGCAGTAACCGACTCACAGCCATTTATCTTCCCATGTTTGTCCTCACTGTTAGAGATAAATCATTTATTTTTGCCTCACTCACATTTTTGAATTAAGCTGATTGTCTCCATACAAAACAATTAATTGGTGCGCGGGCTTTGAACTGTATTCGAGTTACAGACAACACAATAGAATATTGATGACAGGGCGTGTTCATGTCTGACCACGCCTCTCGTGCCGTGGATAACTTTTGTTACCGGCCCGCCTTCTCTCACAAAATAATTATTTTTAATGCCACGTGGGAGTGTGGACGAGAGTATATATTGCTGATGCCGCCCTGTGTTCAGACAGTCCGAGGTCTCTCCTCTACGAACTCCGTGAACACAGCGAGAAGTACAGACGTGTCGATATGGTAAGAGTTTATGTAGATAACACACTACTTATTGAAAGTTTGTATAAGTCTGGGGCGCTGCTGTTTTTTTAAGAATATTGAAAAAACTTAACCATTACAATCAAATGATGGTATGCTGCAGATTTAACGTTTTATGTTTATTATTTACAAGTTATTTTTCTTTGCGACTCAGGTTTGATATTCAACAGGTTCATGCTGGGATCTTAAATTTTATTCTCCGTCACTGCACGGAAAATGTGATTAGTTTTCTCTGTTGGGTCTTGTTTATTAGTCTACTCAATCAAATGCCATCGTGAGTGTATTCACTATTTGTTCTCAGGCCGCCTCACGATCACCTCGTCTCACAATCGTGATGCTACTGGCTCTCACCTTTGTGGTGACTGTCACCTTGGGCAAGTTCTGTTTCTTGTCACTTGTTTCTATGGTTAAAAAACTTCATTTGTGATCAGACTATTAGAAATAAACATCACTGGTGTTGTTGCCTTGACAACAACTAGCATTTATATGACAGAATAGATAACATTTATGATTGTAATGTATGTTATAAATACATAGTATGTAAAATATATGTCCTGATCAGGTAATGGATCAAAGAGAATTAGAAATTCAGGCTTGGTGATCACAGCAATAAGAAATTTATTTATAACAAAACATGTATAAATATAAGATAAATATTTTGTAAACTTATCTCTAATTACACAGCACTGTGTCACTTAGCATATTTTAAAACAATCTATCTTATAGTTTGTAATGTTTACGATCACTCATTTTTAGTGTATCCTCATAAGAATGTTACTCAAATATGGAAGACACAAACAGCGCTAACTACACATCACTAACTAAGGATTTGTGTAGACAAGTTGTGTAGTCATTAGTCGACATTGTAGACCGACTTTACGGTGATGAGAGATTAGGACTATTGTAAAAATGACAACTATTGCCAAAAGGAAGTGCAGGGAGATTAACAAAATGTAAATATACATAACATAGATGAAAATAGAAAAACTAATGACCAATAAGAATTAATCTAACATTTATGTAATTGGTGCGAATGTAACCGTTAATAAAAAAAATCTGCAACAGAAAGCATGGCAATTACAAACAGGTAAACAATCACAAAGGCAGGTTTTAGAGTTGCGTTGTTTCCAGAAAATAATAGGAAGAGCTTCATGTCTTTGATGTTGTCAACACCTACAACAGAGAGTTGTTTAGCAGGTAACAGTAAGTTGTTTTGTTTGTTTACGTGCGCCTAGTGAGAAAGGAAACATCTCTGCTTCTCGTCCGAATAAAGCTGCTAAGACTCCCTCCGGTAAACCTACATTAACAGTAACTACAGTAGAAATAACACATGTTTAAAGAGGTTTATGTCTCTTCATTATGTACAATTACTGACGGTTACTGCACTTCCTGCTTTCCTGTCATCAGAAACTCTCTCGCTCGCCTCACTGCCCATCGCTCCGAAGATTATCAGAGAAGATCAAGGAAGCGGATGTGGGGGAGGGCGGGTGGGTCCCCCCATGCCGTGTTGTAGAGGGGTCAAACATTAAACTTTCAGCCGTAAACGAGGCTCTAGAACTCATAACTTCATATATATATCTTAGAAAGAAATTGTTGGAATGTACGTGAAAGTGTTAAAGGTTTAAGAGGGACCTTTAAGTCTTACTGTCACTCTCGTGTGTCCAGAAGCCAGGACTGATCGTTGTGCTGCTTTTTCAACTCTTAGACTTACTTGACGACTACAACAACCATCCGAATTTAAGCTGTTTTATTATTGTGATATACCAGGAGAAGGATGGTGATACTCTTTATATTAAGTTTTATTTGTTTAGTCAACAATAGTTTTGTTTATTTCTGGCTACTCCTCCCGGTGACTAGGATAGATTAGGGTTCTTTTTGTACGTGTTAGAATAGAGCACGAGGCTTGTAAAGTCACGTGACTAAATAGTTTGATTTGAGCTCGTTTATCGATTTGTAGACAATAACCCTGATAATACAAACTTTGTTGTTAGATAACATTGTAAGGGAAAGTGATTCACTGTCATTACTGCACGTGCAGAACAACACTTGAAATTCTAATTTGAAATTGTCGGCCGTTAAATGTCCGACTGCAGCTATTAGTAGTACCATTGGCAGTCAAATTATCCGTTGTAGGAAAGTCTCCAGTGTCCGTGCTGATGCAGTGTGCACGGAGACATGCAGACAAAGACTGACAGTGACTACACCAGTACACACTACTTACACTTACAATGCCGAGGGTCGCTAATGTAAAGGTCAGTTCCTGACAACATGTTGCGATGTAAACTTGTTTGTGCAGGTGGCTGTCCTGTAGAGAGAGGTTACGTGCTTTATGACAATCATTGTCTGAAGCTGTACACTGTCAATCACGACTACAAGACTGCCAGAGCGCACTGTGAAGTTGAAGGAGCTCATCTCTTTTTCTTCAAGTCACGTGATCAGGATAGCCCGGCCTTGCAGTATCTGTTGGACACGAGGGGTAAGTTGATACAAATGTTACTGTCATCTACAGCACGAATGAGGTGTAGTACGAAAAATTGGTAAATCCAAACTTAAAAAAGGACGTACTGAAGTTAAGAAGGAGAAGAAGAAGAAGAAGAAGAAGAAGATGATGGATGATGGATGATGGATGATGGATGATGGATGTGATGATGGATGTGATGATGATGCATGTGATGATGATGGATGATGGATGGATGAATGGATGATGGATGGATGATTGATGATGGATGGATGATTGATGGATGATGATGATGATTGATGATTGATGATCGATTGTTGACGACGACGACGACGACGAAACTTTGTACAACGCCTTTCCAAAAATTTGCTCAGAGCACTTTACCTACACCATATATAGACTAGATGATCAACAAATATGTATCAATATTCTCATTTAAAAGACTCCCGCACTTGTACAACATTCACTCACTCATACACAAAGTACAGCGAATACATGGCAGTGTGATACCCAGGACAAGTGTTACAAACCGCAGGGTAAGTCCAAGTGAAATGTTTGTAGGCTAAAAGGCCCACGACTGGCAGCCAGTGAGGATGTGAAATCTTAGAACTTTGTATGAGAAGTTACTAACACTGACTCTATACTCAAATTTTTTTGTAAAACTCATTTGCAAAAATTAAATTAAAAAAATCAGTTTGCATATTTCAAGTACTCCATTTCAAATACTAATTTACTAAATACAACTAAAACACATTTATTTTAAAGTTACTATTATATACTGTTGTGCTAATTTTTTAAATAGAAAATTAAAAGGTATTTTATGTGAGGTAGGTAGCTTCAAATATTACAAAAATTATCAATTTTTCATGAGTAACGAACTAAAAAAAAAATTCAATTTCTAACGTACTAGACCAGACCTGGGCAAAGGCCGGCCCGCCTCCTGTCTGTGACCGGCCCGCCCGCTCACCCGCCAGTATATATACTATATATACAGTATTGGGTAAAACTGAGTTAACTATATTAGTCCGGCCCTCTAAAGCAGGGGTGGGCAATTAATTTTCCCAAGGGCCCGCATGAGAAATGAGGATGGTTTTAAAGGGCCGGACTAATATACAGTGTTGTCCATAGGAATGGGAATCCCATGGGAATCCCATGGGAAACGTCCCATGGGATGGGATGGGACGGGACAGCACACACTTGTATTTCCCATGGTAGTCGATACTTGATATTGCAAAATAAATTTACTGTTATTTCATTCATCAAGGATTTAAATCTTTCCTCTGAATCATCTATTGTATGTGAAGTAGCAGGAATTATAGAACAAAAGCCGAAAAGTGGTTTTCAGTGTTGTCCATAGGATTGTTAATACCATGGGAATCCCATGGGAAACATCCCGTGGGATGGGACGGGATGGGACAGGCATAAATTGCCATGGGACGGGATGGGATGGGATAGAAAAATATGTCCCATGGACAACCCTGCTAATATAGTTAACTCAGTTTTACCCAATACTGTATACATAGTATATATACTGGCAGGCGGGCCAGCAGGCGGGCCGGTCAGGGACAGGAGGCGGGCCGGATGCGGCCCGCGGGCCGGCCTTTGCCCAGGTCTGCTCTAAAGCAATTCCAATTTCTCATGCGGCCCCTTGGGACAATTAATTGCCCACCCCTGTACTAGACAGATGAGATTTTGTTCAAATTTGAAAGACTGATAGAAATCAGTATATCTGTTAATCTATATTGTGTTAATTACTTTTACTTCTAGTGGAGGGGGGTAGTGGTTAAAAATGAAGAGTAAGCATCTAATATTTCATCTGGACACTTCCTGGTCAACCTAAACTTTTAATTGATGATAGTGAGAGAAATAACACACACAAGCGCAATGCCGAGTAAATAATAAATAAATACCCTCAAATTTGTGTGTGGGTAATACAATCAGCCCACCCCACCCCCCCCCCTTTTGATTAAGGGAAGAACTTTAAACATTGTTATACATACTCACAAGAGTAGCTTTAGTATGTTAACAAATAATAGTCAGATGTGGTTATTATGTCCGAGGGCCTCGCTGCAGATTTAACGTCCCCTCGTTAATTCACTTGATTATTGTCTGGCTCTGAGTTTTAAGCAGATTAAAATATTTTTAATCATTAAAACGGTGCAATAGTTTAAGAAATTTTGTTATCTGTAATATTAATAATTACCAATGGCTTATTTTAGCAATTCAACTTCCAGCTATTATATATCACTAACGATAAAATGTTATCGATGTGTAACAGTAAATCATTGACTCAGTTTTTGTTCTGTTTTTCTGATAGTTTCTTAACACTGTCATTAAACACTACAAATAATCATCTAAAAAAAATAATGTTGTATGCCGTTACGTAATATAAATACCGTAATATCCTATTTTTGTTTTTGAATGTGTGCATCAGCAAATGTAACTGAGTCTAAAGAGGAGAAACAGGAACAAACTTGTCTCTTTATTGCCTGTCAGTTAAATTAAGTTACTATTTTAGGCTACCCTCTGGTATTTTCCAGCCTTTTCCTTTGATTTCTGGTAGATATGTTCGTACAGAAACATGATTGTAGTTTTTAAAAAAAAAGCATGTTATTGTAGTTTTCTTGTTTCTTAGTAAAACATAACTAAGGGACAGTAATACTCTTTCTAGTCCAGATGTAAGCAAGTTATGATATATGTACTTTTATTGTTGGAATAAGATGGGAAACGGGAAGAAACTGCAAACCACACACACACACACACAAACACAAAATAGAGTGGTCTACTGCAAAATAGTTGGATAACTAAATGAATTCTATTTAAATGATTATGTGACCATCTAAAAATGTGTACAATGTAGGGTTTCGATCACCTCAAAAAAAATTCCTTTCTTTTCCACCTGAAGCTTTGTCGAAAACGTATCTTATTTTTTCGTGGTAAAACTTTCACATTGTCTCTTGTCTTTTATTTTATTCATAAGATTGTAATGTAGACCATTAGATGAAATATTCATTAAAAGAAGGAAATCATTCTTTTTGCTCAGGTGAAGTGCTCCATGGAATATCGTACGGTTTATGGGTTGGAGCAACTGACATTGCAGCGGAGGGACAGTTTGTGTGGAGTGACGGCACCTCTGTGCCGACAAATACCGGACTCTGGGCCGTCGGTGAACCGAACAACTATTTGCAAAACGAGGACTGTGTTGAAGTCCGCATCTCGAACGTTTACATGCTCAACGACGTTTGCTGCATGTCGAAGCTGAAGTATGTCTGTCAGGTAGACATCAAGAAGCCGTGAATGACAAATAATGAGCTGTCAGCACTGTACGTTAGTAACGGTCAGTCCGCTGGTCTCAGTCTCCTTCTACTTTTTACCATGGCACACTGGTCATGTTAAAATTTGACGAAATAAAGAAATATTAAAATCACTCCTTCCACCATTGTGTTGTTATCCCTCGTAATGTAACAGCTGTCGAGAAAGTGAATGTAAGACTGTTGTTAGTAATATCGTGTATGTCACAGAGATATCAGTCACAGTGGCAGAGGTAGATGTTTCATCTTGTATATAATTATCTCACAGGAGATAACAGACCAGAACAATTTGTAACTATCTGATGAATTAACCCCCTTATCATATTTTACACTTGACAGCATTTACAGGTTATTTTAGCATGTGAATTCGTGAACTCAGTATTTAAAGACAAACACACGACATCTGCGATCGTGTTTCTGTAGACAATGGGTCTACATTAGGCAGAACTGTATTAGAGAAATGCAGTGTCTAGGCGAGTCTTAACAATGAATGTGACTAAAGCGGAAGCTTTGTACAAACCTGCCTCGTTTTAGTAGTTAACTGGAAAATATATTTAGCCTTCAGTCCAGTTATACAACTTCGTGGTATGATTGCTTAAGGCGTAAATGAACATCTACATGTGACTACTAATTAATTAAAGCAAACAGGTACCTCAAAGTGATACTTCACGCTCGTCTGATAACACACGTCATCAACTGGAAGTCAGCAGCCATGTGTAACCTACCCATCGTGTCCAGTAGCAACAGTAAGGGCGGGTCGTCCTGCTCACGTGACTTCAAGTTAAAGAGATGAGCAATGTTTACTCTCTCACTGCTTGGTCTCGACTGTGCCGAGAAACGTTAGATCTCCTAAGTTAACTCGCTCTCTTCAGAGCTCTTGACCAATCAGGTCCTTCGCGACCAGGTAACTAGGACGACCTGTTCACAGTCTTTCTTGGAGACTGTGCCGACCAATCATGAGTCAAATGTTCAGGCATGGCTTCTCCCTCCATTGACTACCGTCGTCCTAGTTACGCTGTGTCGAGCTTACTTACGTCACTTCATCCATGACGTAAAAAGAATTAGAGCTGACGCGGCCTCCGCGCCACTTCCTTCCCCTGACATCAAGGAGAAATAAAAATAGTATGAATCTAATTAGATTCGCCTGAATCGCGAATCGTTACAATAGTCACCTACATTGTGTTTATGACGAAGCCAAACTATTTCGCTGACTAAAGACAAAGAGCAGCATGTGATACAATTAGTACTTACTATAACAACATGATTATGAAGCAAAAATTAGCACACAGGAAAAGCTTCTGACAGGACGCTCAGAAACAGAAACAGAAAGAGCGTGGAGTATTCCTCTCTCTCTCTCTCTCCTTTTAATCTGTCATATCTATCTTTCTTTTTTTTTCAAAATATGTGCGAATGAAAGTGTGATTTTTTTCGCTCCATCGATTGTTATCTATTAAAATAAGACTCAAAAAAATGAAAGAGATACAGGTAAAAAAAATGTAACGGAAGCTACGAATCCACAATGGAAGCTAAACATTTTGATGAAATATTTCTGCAGCAATAAAAGTTTTTAAATGACAACAAATTCTGTCGCATACACTTGTATCCGACAGAGAATTCACTGATTGGAAAGTAAATCAACCGATGGAAATTAACACACGAATAAAAAACTTTACATGATATAAACAAACATAAAGTACCAAAAAAATCATAATATACATTCGAATTTTGATATTACTTACTGTTTTCTTCTTATTTTCAATTGTTTGAGTACCAACCCATGTTGATTGTAGTAACCGGTAACCGACGGGCGCTTGAACACATGATCTTTGCCTATTTTCAAACATAACGAAGTACAACCTAATCGATTGACTTTTTTCAGCAGTTAAAGGGAAGTAATCTATAGTGGAACAAATCCTAAAGGTTCCAGTACTTGCGTCCCTTATGTATTCATTCATATACGCACAGAGCGATTTCTTCTAAGTTATTACCCCTAGGTAAGACATATTTGTCCTATTCGGCCCAGGCGGCACCGGGTAGGGCTTGTTGATTTCTGGGCTTCTCGTCTTTTAAACGTTTCTATTCATGATTTAGAAAACTAGTTGTTTCCTTCCGTTAGTCGATCTGTCTTCTCTTTCTCATTCATTACCTCAAACCACGAGTGTCACGCTGTTGATCAATTTTTATCCCAGCAAACACGCAAGATTTGCCCAAGCTTGGCCGAATCTTGCCTGTATGGTGGGTACAGCTTTCTGTTCTTTGAGTGGTTCCTTTTGTTTTCCTTTTACTTTTTAATTTACCACACAAGAAAAAACCTTGCAACACTGCAGCTAATCAAAGCATAAGTAGACAAGACTATTATCCCCTAAGAAACTTGTTTGGAGCCAGAAATTGCATATAATATTTGTTATCCATGCAGACACGTTTTCTTTTGATTACGAGGCAAAAAGAGAGAACAGAGCAAAAAAGGGAAGAAGAGTAAGGAAGACAGAGAGAAAGGAAAAGAGATAAAGAATTTTAAAAAGGATCAAATGATTACAAATACAAAAGCTTCATCTCCAACACTTTATTTTGTTGCTGATGAACGTTTATTTTTAAAACATCTAGAAGATTGACTTACTTTCATTATTACAGAAACATTTTTAATTTAAATGCCACAGACGTGGAAAATAATTCCCTTGGTCCCTTGAGGCATTTGTAAACGTGGTGGCTACAGGTCTGTCATTGCGATACACTCAGACACGGGAGGGAACTTCTGCATTACCTTCATTCATTACAAGGTTATCTCCCTTACACCGTGTAACCACTCTCAAAAGACAAGCGAAAGAGACAGAGAAGAATGTGACAGGATATTTTGCATAAGCATAGAATTCATGATTTCTAGACACACAAAAAGCTCGGTTTTGGTGGATAATCTAAAAACTAAAAAAAATTACTAAAGTAAAGAATAAATGAATATTTCGCATGGCATTTTTTATTCTGAAGACTCTTGTTTGTGTATGGAAGACGGCAAGGAAAGGAGAAAGAGGTATACATATTATTTTTTCGACAAAAGCGGAAATCGACTATAACCAGAGTGAATGAAAACTGATGTTTCATTGTACTTTACTTTCTCTTAGAAATTAAAATTAATAAATAAAATGAAGCGGTGCTCGGGGTCATGTTTACCAGACTTATTTTTCAACTGAAAGACTGTCACCTTGGGCTTGTGCCATATTTACTTGATCTATATTGGGTATATTGTGACATACCCGTATGAGAAATTGTATGGCAGGAAACACACAAACACTCTTTCCAGCATACTAAGTAGAACATGTCAGATTTACATGTGCTGTGCTGATTATTAGAACGGTGTTGGAAGCCAAGGATCTTGATTTAAGTTCTTACACACTGAATTTCAATAAATTAAAGCATCTTTTTGTGAAAACATAATATCGTTTATTTCATCTGTATCTGCCAAAATAGCGAATGAAGATTTTCTGTGGACTTTTCAGCTTCCCGCAAATCAACTGAGATTTGAGGTGAAAATAAAGTCTCTGCCAAGTAGATAAAATTTTGAAAGTACGTGTATGCGTGTGCGTGTGTGTGTACTTGTGTTGTTTCATATGTCCCCAATTAAGACTATTTCAATGAGTCACTCAGTTAAATTTTCTAATGCTTATAGCCACTACAGTATTACTGTATTTTAGATTGTGATACATTAATTAACATTAATAATTGCGTGCACACCCCATGTTAGGATAGACAACCAATCTGCGTGCCAGGATTTATGCTGGACCAGCCACCGGGAGGTAGCAATCAACTGTTGCCGCGTAAGAATACACCCGGACACAGGACGCGGATGTAGACAGTGGTAAGCCCAGCGCCGGCGGAAAGCTGTGATGCGCACCTGGGGGGAGAGGTGGGGAGAAAAATACTGTGCCCACCTCCACCCTTCACCCCAACCACCCACACAAACACATATCCCAAAAGAGAACCTTTCATCAGCAGCAACATTGAATCAGGAGGAGATTTCAAACTCTCGTCTGAAAGGTTTTATTGAGTGGCGACACTTCGACTACACACTGATGCAGACAAGAAATCTGCCGCACCTCTCCCTTCCCCAGGTTCGTGTCCCAAGAGTTCCGCCTGACAAGTGGGTTGTACGAGGAAGACAGACACAGTACAGAGTAAATGCTGGTGTCCAGGTGCTTCCCAAACACATTCCAATTTCCGGTCTGACAGAGTTTGTTAAGAACTAGAGAAGTATATAACCTACAGGTCTCAATACACATTATCTCCTTATAACCAATTTTAAATATTCTCTCAATAAAATATTACAAGCTATCGGTTCAAACTGTATACAAACAGACTCAATCTTAGATAATAAAAATAAATAAAAACAAACAAACATTCCAATTCGACAAATAAATTAAGCGTAATACACCTGTGCAAAAGTTGTGTGTGTGTGTGTGTTTTAGAAAGAGAAAGAAGTGAAAAAAAAAACGCAAAATGAAAATGAATAAAACAAGGTAAAATGTTGAAATATGTATGCAAATATAAAAATTACAATTATTTAGTTGTGTGGGGTAAGTTACCTTTCCAACATTAACAACACGAACAACAATAATAATAATGTCAAAAATCTAAATTGTATCCAAATAATCACCAACACACCGAAATTAATTCACATTAACAAAAATTAAGGGGGATGTTTATAATCTGTAATTAATCACAATACTGTTAATAAATTGAAATGCTAAAATAACTGTCTCAAAAGACAACTTTCAAATGCAGGCTAATAACCATCGTAGATAGAAAAATTCCAGGATGAGCAATGAGTAGGTTCAGAGGTCAAGTACCACGTGATGTTTGTCGTGATCTGGCACGAGCCGCCAGCTACAGGTGCTGGTAACGATATGGTGAAAGGGAGAGCCAATATTATTGTTTACTCAAAGCCGTTGTAAATAATACAGGATGTAGGCAAGCAGCTGTCGCTAACTCTTGTCTTGTTTGGCAGTGATTCAAAAACAAAGTAGCTGTAGGCAGCCACTAACTGTTGCATTGTTCATCAAAACAAGTCACAACTGACCATACTAGAACTTGAAAACTTTTTGGGGGATAGGTTGGGGTGGAGAGAAACTCTTAACTTAAATGTTGAAGTACGTATTGCTATTTAATATTTACCATGTAGGGCAGGATGCTATTTAACAGCACAGAGTTATCAAAAACTCTGAAGTACATAGGTTAACAGATGAAGAACAAGAACTGGGTGTAATATGACAGTCTTCTCAAGAGGAAGAAAATCTCGACCAAAACACAGGTGAGGATACAAGTGACGACGGTGCCAATGAAAACATCAATGTACCGACTGCAAAATTATGAAACAGGGAAGAGCAGTGAGAGAATAATAGTGAAACTAGCCATGACATTACTTGACAACAAAGCTGTCTGCCAAACGCTGGGGGGGGGGGGGGGCCGCTGATGAAAGGTTTTTCTCAAGCCGGAACTACTCAGGGCATGTAACAGATTATAATAGTTATTGCTTTCTGACTGAGCATTGGTTGTGATGGAGCGTGGGATAATGGCGGTAAAGCTTCTGTAATCATCTAATGCAGCAAACAATACAAGTCATGCAAATCCTTAAAGATGCGTTGTTGTTGTTGTTGACAAAAGCTGTCGGTAGTTCACTACATACTGATGTCTGCCTGACAAACAAACGACAGCTTTAACGGACAGTAACAGTCATTAAGAACGAAATTGTTTGAGAAGATCTCAACATATTATCGACTTCCCCAGCGTCGTCCGGGTGGCCACGTGACCAGAGTGGAGAACCTATCACCAAGGGGGTGCCGTCGCTCCACAGGAAGTGACCCTCGCTTACAATGTCGTCTGCTCCAATCCACAGACCTTGGCCTAATTTTGGATTTATCCGTTGACCTGCACAAACATGAAGATTTTCTTCTCATCCGAAACATTCATTTAATCTCATTGTAACATTTTATTTAAAAAATTAGAATCAAAAGTGAATGCTGAGTAAACTAGTCCTTAATAATTTATAGTAGAAGGACGGATAGATAGCCGCGTGCTTAGTGATGACAAAACGATTGTTTTGCAGCGGCAGAGGTAGTGATGTGTGGACATGGAACACAACTGTCTTTCGCGAAGTTACTTTCACTCGCCCTCACGCGCACCTACAGACTAGAATAGTGTGGAACCCAAAACAATAGACGTCCACTCATCCAAACGGCTTGTGACAGGTCGATGGACTTGTTTGAAGTTATTTCAACAGAATGGGCGGTTTGTCCAACTACGGGATTTTAAGTGAAAGAGATGAGTCCTGTCAGCTTCACATAGGTGTTTAAAAGTATGGTAGTCTTGTTGAACCAAATACAAAATAAAGGCGACACTACCGTAAATACTGTAACCTTTCTGTACAGGGTACGTGTGATGTTACACAGTGCGAGGCTAGGTACCTTTCCTTGATGATGATGAATGCTAAGATCACAATCATACTACTCACATCGGCAAGACAAATTATAACAGTTAATGCAGAGTTTCCATAAAATTTATGGTCTTTACAGTCTCCTTTCCATGCTCTGATACTTTTCTGCTTCATCCATCACTCGGGGCACTTTGACTGGACGATCATTTCAAGTAAACATATCAGAGCAAAGTTCTGACTGGAGGACATGTCTTCGGTAATAACTGTGTAGGTGTTCTGCTTATCACAGAGCGAAATCTTTTTTTCATATTCCGAACAAAGAGCTTCACTTGGACATTTTTGTCATAGTTATCTGAAAATGACTTACACGCATAATTTAAGATTTTAATAATCATTAAAAATTAAGGAGTCAGCCCTGTATCCTAATCCCTTTTCTTTCTTAACAATAATGATTGTATCTTTTCCCCCTACTTTGCATAGGTCATAAATAGGTGAAACAGTTTTCCCTTTGTTTTGTTAAATACTGAAGTTATCAATGAAAAACTCCAACGCACATAACGGCATTTGAATCAACAGGTTGTGACACTAAATTATGTCCACATTAGCTGCTATGGTTACGGTCTGAGAACACGTGGGTGTGGTCATCAAAAGAAAATCCCATTTGTTAAATCTTTGTGTTTTATGAGGCAAAAATCTTTTTCCGGAACATCACACTCCCATTTTTGCCTTAACTTGATTGTCTCCATACAAAAAAATAATTGGTGCGCGAGCTTTGAACTGTATTCGAGTTCCAGACAACACAATAGAATTTTGATGACAGGGCGAGTTAATGTCAGACAACGCCTCTCGTGACGTGGATAACTTTTGTTAATGACCCGCCTTCTCTCACAAAATAATTATTTTTAATGCCATGTCCGGAAGTATGGACAAGAGTATATATTGCTGGTGCCGCCCTGTGTTCAGACAGTCCGAGGTCTCTCCTCTACGAACCACGTGATCACAGCGAGAAGTACAGACGTGTTCAGATGGTAAGAGTTTATGTAGATAACACACTACTTATTGAAAGTTTGTATCAGTCTGGGGCGCTGCTGTTGTTTTAAGAATATTAAAAAAACTTAACCACTACAATCAAGTGATGGTGTGTCGCAGATTTAATGTTTTATGTTTATTATTTACAAGTTCTTTTTGATTGCGACTCAGGTTTGATATTTAACAGGTTCATACTGGAATCTTAAATTTTATTCTCCGTCAGTGCACGGAAAATGTGATTAGTTTTCTCTGTTGGATCTTGTTTATTAGTCTACTCAATCAAATGCCATCGTGAGTGTATTCACTATTTGTTCTCAGGCCGCCTCACGATCACCTCGTCTCACAATCGTGATGCTACTGGCTCTCACCTGTGTTTCGACTTTCACCTTGGGCAAGTCCATTAGAAATTCAGGTTTGCTGATCACAGTAATAGCAAGTTTATTGATAACAAAACATGTATAAATATTAGATAAATATTATGTAACTCATCTCTAATTTCACAGCACTGTATCACTTAGCTTATCTTAAAACAATCTTTATTATAGTTTGTAATTTTTACGATCACTCATTTTTAGTGTATCCTCATAAGAATATGACTCAAATATGGAAGACACAAACAGGGCCAAGTAAACATCACTAACTGAGGCTTTGTGTAGACATCTTGTGTAGTCATGAGTCAACTTTGTAGACCGAGAGATTTGATAATTGTAAAAATGACAACTATTGCCAAAAGGAAGTGCAGGGAGATTAACAAAATGTAAAGCAAGATGAACATAACATAGATGAAAATAAAAAATAATGAGCAATAAGAATTAATCTAACATCTACGTAACTGCTGCGAATGTAACCGTTAATAAAACATCTGCAACAGAAAGCACGGTAATTACAAACAGGTAAACTATCACAAAGGCAAGTTTAAGAGTTGTGTTGTTTCCAGAAGGTAAAAGGAAGAGCTTCATGTCTTTGATGTTGTCAACACCTACAATGTAGAGATGTTTAGCAGGTAACAGTAAGTTGTTTTGTTTGTTTATCTGCGGTTATTGAGAAACGAAACAGCTCTGTTGCTCGTCCGAGTAAAGGTAAAGGCGGAGGCCCCCTACGGTCAACCTACATTAACAGTAACTAAGGTAGAAATAACACATGTTTAAAGAGGTTTATGTCTCTTCGTGATGTACAATTACTGACGGTTACTGCACTCGACTGTGGAGCAGAAACTCGTTTACTGCTCTCTTCTGCTTTCCTGTCATCAGAAACTCTCTCGCTCGCCTCACTGCCCGTTACTCCGAAGAACGTCAAGGAAGCGGATGTGGGGGAGGGCGGGTGGGCTTTGTCCTCCCATACATTGCTGTAGAGTGGTCAAGCACTACACTTTCAGCCGTAAACTAGGCTCTGGAACTAGTACCTGTATATATGTCTTATATAGAAATTGTTCAGATGTACGTGAAAGTGTTAAAGGTTTAAGAGGGACCTTTAAGTCGTACTGTCACTCTCGTAGGTCCTGGGCTGACGTGCATAAGCGAACTTAAACATGAACTTAAGTTGGCTGACTTAACCTTTAGTACAGTAACTCGGTGCGCACAAGACAACTCAAGTCCGCTAAGTACAAAATTTCTTACTCAACTTTAAGACTGCCCTCCCCCGGGTATAAGCCCTTACTTAGCTGAGTCGGGCGACTTAATTTAGCGCATTTCTGATTTCTTCGTGTGAAGAGTGAAAGATGGCAGCGAGACGACTGTCCTTTAGAATGATGATAAGAAGACATTTGAGGAGGGAACGTGTGTTTCGTGACAGACACAATCCTTTTTGACCTGTATGATCCGTGATATAGCCCTAGTAGCTGGCACAGCATAAAACAAAAACAATTTGACCTGTATGACGACGATGAACTCTACGCTCGATGTCGCTTTCGGCGAGTCGATAACATGTACCTTCGCGATTTAATACAGGAGGACATCGACCACCCTGGCTTTTAAATTTGACCTTTATTTTTAATTTGGGCCCATTCCCGTTTTTGCTCTCCACGAGCACTGATGGCAACTGCTATGTCTTTCCACCGCTGATTTTTTTTTTCTTCGCGGTCCACGTATTTCAAAAGCCTTCTTTGTGCTCTTCCACCAAGCTGATCAGAAGCCGAATCTCACAATCCCTCCAGTTGGCCGTAGGTCTTTATTTTTGGTAATTGTTTCCAATTTTTTCAGGCAAATACCTCAATCTCAAAAGATAGTATCGCGGTTGAAAAGACTGAACAGGAGCAAACATAAAAGCGTAATGCGCGAACAAAGCGATTGTTGATTGGCTGTCTGTATAAAACGCGAGACAATCCCCGCAAATTCCGAAAAGGACAAGTCTTGACCCATTTCTTAACTAAGCAAGCAGCTGAGTCCGCTCATGCACACCAACGTCGATTCTCGCCATCCACGAACTCAGCTGAGTCAAATTTGCGGTTAAGTCGGCCAACTTCAGTAAGAAATTTAAGTTCGCTTATGCACATCAGCCCAGAAGCCAGGACTGATCGTTGTGCTGCTTTTTCAACTCTTAGAATTACTTTTCGACTACAGCAGCCGTCTGAATTTAAGCTGCTTTATTACTGTGATATACCAGGAGAGGGATGGTGATACTATTTATATTAAGTTTTATTTTTTTAGTCGACAATAGTTTTGTTTATTTCTGGCTACTTTTCCCGGTTAGAATAGAGCGCGAGGCTTGTAAAGTCACGTGACTAAATAGTTTAAGTTCAGCTCGTTTATCGAAGTGTAGACAGTAACCCTGATATGACATTCTTGTTAGATATCTTTGTAAGCGAAAACGATTCACTGTCATTACTGCATGTGCAGAACAACACTACAGTTCTAATTTCAAATCGTTGTCCGTTAAAACGTCCGACTGCAGCTATTAGTAGTACCATTGGAAGTCAAATTATCCGTTGTAAGAAAGTCTCTTCTGCCAGTGTCCGTGCAGACACAGTGGTCACGGAGACATGCAGACAAAGATTGACAGTGACTACACCAGTACACACTACTTACACTTACAATGCCGAGGGTCGCTAATGTAAAGGTCAGTTCCTGACAACATGTTGCGATGTAAACTTGTTTGTTCAGGTGTCTGTCCTGTGGAGAGAGGTTACGTGCTTTGTGACAATCGTTGTCTGAAGCTGTACACCATCAAGCATGACTACCAGACTGCCAAAACGCGCTGTGAAGCTGATGGAGCTCATCTCTTTTTCTTCAAGTCACGTGATCAGGATGTCCCGGCCTTGCAGTATCTGTTGGACACGAGAGGTAAGTTGATACAAACGTTACTGTCATCTACTGCACGAATGAAGAGTAGTACAAAAAATTGGTCATTCCAAAATTTAAAAAAGGTCATAC
>SRHC01002567.1:0-25276 GCA_004794325.1 Pomacea maculata | reverse complement strand
AAGAAGCAGTTGGAGGAAGAAACACTTCTGCGAGTTGATCTTGAAAATCGTGTTCAGAGTCTCAAAGAGGATATGCATTTCAAGTCACAGGTGTTTGAACAGGTAAACAGTAGTTTAAAAAAATTGAAATTCAAATAATAAATGACAGTAGTTGTAAATTCCCAAAACTGTGTGTAAAATGTGTGTTCTAGCTGAATATTGTTGCTATGCGAAGGAAGAACACTTGTTTCTACCCGACCCATGCCCACCCCACTAATAAAAGGAAAGTGCAGATTTTTATAATTTATAGGAACTACATCAGTCAAGCTACGAGTGCGTGAAACAATAAAAAAAATGGTTGAATGTGTGCTTCAATTTTTGACCAAACAAGCCACTGTTAAGTGGTAAAAACATTGAGAAAGTGGAGGGAGAATTTCAAGTGTGAATATATATATATGTGTGTATTTCAGTTTTCAGTTAATAAGGTCACATCCCTTTCAGACAAGATTTCTCCATTGCCACATATTGTATTTTTTCAATTTATAATTTAATAACAATAACTATACATATCACAAAAAATAATTTTTAAATATCACATTTAGAAAAAATAAACTATTTTATCATCAGGAAGTGTTTTCTTCGTTTTAAAGAAAATTCGCATATATCAGTGTACCCAAAAAGCCACAGTGAGACCTTGACATGGACACAAAAAGTTCCTGTTTTTAATTCACACAAGTAAATGTTTTCATCCTAATGTAAATAAATATTATCCAGAATCAGAAAAATCACAAGATTTTGCCAACCAAACTGACTTTGACTCATGTGGTCTGTCCCATTTTGTTCACTTCATCACAAAGGATTTAAATTTGAAAAGGATAGGTGTTCTGTCCTACAAACCAAGGGAAATAACTTGTAGAGAGAAAGATTCATCCTTAAAAGTGAGCTTTTGGAGTTGAAATATATATCATATTGTTTGCTTTTATCAGGAGCTTGAAGAATCACGCATCCGCACCACAACACAGATCGAAGAAGTAGATGGACGCTTGGAAAAGGAGTATGAGGCCAGACTACTTGAGGCATTGCGTGACATCCGCGAGCAGCATGAATTTGATCTTCAGACGGTCCGAAGTGAGCTTGAGACTTTGTATGAAAACAAGGTAATATTTTAAAAGATTTTTATGTGGGAGTTGAAGCAGGGAGAGAGTGTATGTGAAATACATATTTCAGTGAGAAAGCATTTGATCGTTGACACTTCTTGCTTTGCACTGTTGGCTACAAACTCATCTTGATTTATAATTGATTTTTAGATTGCTGACCTTAAGGCACAAGCTGAGCGCACAAGTGCTGCATCAGGGATGGCTTGGGAGGAACTGCGTGTTAGCAAACGACGAGTTGACGAACTTCAATCAGAGCTAGCAAAACTTAGAGCTGAGGTAGGACTTTCATTTTGTAATGTATTTAAACTGTATTTTTGAAACAGCAGTCAGACAACCCAAGTGTAAGAAGGCACAATGACCTAATGATGTGATGAATCATGGGATAAAGCACTGGGACACCTTTCCAAAAAAAGGTACTACTTGACATCTTCGGTGAGTCATGGACATAGGACCAATCTTTTTTGGTTTCAACTTAGATACCAGACTCATGAAGTCATGGAGGAGAGCGGAATATAAAAACTAGCCATTATGAAAAGGCTTTCTGGGACAACTTTGGAGCAAATGTTTGGATCTTGGAGACACTCAACTCAGGAACAGTCCATCCATTTTGTCACACTACACAGTTTGACATGAACATTTGTTCACAAAAAACACGTGAAGAAAACCCCTTTTTCTGTTCAATGGCTGAAATGATCCTTTTCCTCTATCTTATCACTAAAAATTTAATAGTTTTAATGTACAATGCTTAGTTTTGTTTCTTTCTTTTTTAAGCTTATAAATGTTGTGAACATATAATTTGACCGTGGCAAATATTTGTGTTCTGCAGAATGCTGGCTATGAATCTCGCATCCGTGACCTAGAAAATCAGCTAATAAGAGAACAAGAAGAGTTTCGCCTCAGACTTGCACAGAAGGACGATGAGATTGCTGACCTTCGCCTCACCCTTGAAGAACAGCAGCAGGAATATAGTGACCTTTTGGACATCAAGATTCGTTTAGACCGTGAAATTGAAGCATATCGCAAACTGTTAGAGAGCGAAGAAACAAGGTAAGTTTTCTGGCTTTTTATCTTTTATGTCCTTAGAAGATACTAAAAATCAACATTCTACTTTTCTATAGTTTGCTTCCTTGTCATTATTTCATTAAAAAAATGATTGTTTTGCAAAATGTGGACTCAAAAATGGTGTAAGTATCGTTTTGGGTAAATGTATGCCACTGATGCATCATAAGAAAATAAAGTTTAAGGTCAACATATAACCCTTTTTAAACTGATGGGAGGTCAGGTATTACAGATCACACTTTCATCAAGGCCCGCTTTTTTGAGTGTGGTATCATTTTCTCTCTCTTTCTCCTGTTGCTTTACTTTTTGCCATCTCTCTCTATGGAGTTGGATTGATGATGTAAAGTCATTGCACCACACAGGTCTTAAACTAGTGTGCTTCTGGGTTCAAATGCCATTGCTCTAACTATGCAACTATCTGCTTCCATGATATGTCATGCATGATTCATATTATTGTCTGAAGATTTATGCAGTGAACTAAAAAAAAAAAACTAAGTTTGTTTTATCGTCCTTGGCGGCTGTTTTTCCTTTTAGTAGTCTATTAATAGGTATACAATGTTTTACTAAGAAGTGTTCTTGTAAATGTTATGTTACATGAAGAACATCTTGTTTCAGACTGAATATATCTATAGATACTTCCCAGACCCGCACACCACCTCGTTCAGTTTCACGAGGTGGAAAAAGGAAACGTGTTGAGGTTACTGAGTCTGCAGAGGAGATGTTAACTCAGCAGAGTTCTGGGTACTTGCAGAGTGGCACAGCTAAAAGTGGCATTGAAATTTCTCAGGTTGACCCAGACGGCAAATTTATCAAACTTAGCAATACATCTTCAAAGGTAAGAGAAAGTAAACTAGTGTCACTTTATCTTACTAAGTTGACTCCTTTGTTTGTACATAGGAGAGACTCCTGTCCAGAAATTCATTGGTTAATCATATTGTGGTTTAGGTTTATATAAATTTTATTTGATAGCATCAGTATAAAAGAAGTATTTATTAGAAGTCAGTGCTTGCTAGGACTAGGAGCATTTTAAGTGTTCTAAACTACTATCATGTACTACCATATGGAAATTTTCATAAAGAGAATTTTATTTACTTTTGTGTTGTAGGATATCCCCATTGGATCATGGCAGCTTGTACACACAGTAGGTGACCAAGAGACAAATTTTAAGTTTCATCGCAGCTTGGTGGTCAAAGCAGGAAAGACTGTCACAGTAAGTTTCTTAAGTTTTATATAAATATGTAAGTATAGCAGATTTGACATTTTTGGTTGTTTCTATGTCAGTATACGGTTTGGAAAATTTTTCAAAAACTGCATTTATGTTGCAGATGAACAAGAAACTGAAATCTTAAAGATTGATGTTTTTTCGTAGAATATATTAAACATTTTTCTTTGAAAGTTTTCTTTGTGCTTATGCTAATTCTTTTTGCAGGTATGGAGTTCTGATTCCAATGCAACACATAACCCACCTAGTGATGTTGTGATGAAAGGCAAGCGTTGGTTTGTGGGAGATGAAATGAAGACAGTGCTGACAGATAATGAAGAAAAGGTAATCTTTTCTCTACAGTTTTGGTACATAGTTTTCTTCTGGTCAGTAACTGATGGCATATGTTTAGCAGTGAAATAACATGTATAGCATTAGAAGTTAGCCTTTCTGGTTATTGGACACCCACCCATGTAATCACTGATATTAAAAACTCCGACCCATCATTGTCTCTAAAATGTAAAAGCCAGCAGAGCCTCTTTTACTGGAAAAGACTTTGCAGACGACCATTTCAAGTTAAAACTTAGGTAAACATTTATTTGCTCAAAACCAAATGACAATTCTATGATGTTTTTCATGAATTGTATCTACATTACTTCCATGCATTTCATTGACATTAGATACTCAGCAAATGTTTAATGCTTTCAGGAGACAGCAACCCTTAGTATGTGCAAGTCTTCATTACGCAGTGTCACTCAGTTTACCCAAAAACACTCTGGTCCTCGTGATGATCTGGATGCTGGAGATGTAAGTTATTCTCGCATCCTTTTGCCACTGTTATAGGTTTTAAAATAAAAAAAATGTCATTTACAAGAATATGCGCCCTTATAAAAAAATAAAGAAAAGAAAAAGGTTATTCATGACATCTTTCTGGTAATATCAGTTTTCACTTCCACATGTGTACTTTGTGAAGTATTGTGGCATTGAAGAATGTGCAAAACTTGTAGGTGGTCGAAATATTTAGGGGTAGCTACTCTTCTAGAACATGCTATACAATGTCAACAAAGATAACAATAATCTCACTCTCTCACGCAGTCTTGCTTGATATGTGGCTGAGATTTTTTCCACATGCAGAAAGACACATTCGTATTCAATCTAAGAACAGAGGGAGTTGTTTATCTCAGTAGTGCTGTCATGCATATATAAAATTAGTATTTGTTTTTCTTTATTGCAGCGTCCTGATGGGGAGAAATGCATAATTATGTAGTCCTTAATGAAGAGCTTCATTCCTAAATCACCGTGTGTTGCATGAAGTTCCTTAGCAGCAAGTCAAGGACACATTTGTGGGACCCGATACTGAAAGAGGCAAACAGTACAGCACATTAGCAGGATTCCAAAGGACTTTTAGAAAGGCAGTGAAAGGCAAATTGATATGTTGCAGTTGTGATTTTAAATGGCCTACCCCCACACCCTGCCATGCGTGTGACCACATTTTTTTTAACTATGCGTACTTCTGGGTATAATACTTTTTAAAAATTAAACTAAATTTTCTAGATCATTAAGTTGTGACATTTAGTTATAGAATTATTTTACCTTTTTTTTTTAAAAAAAAAAAGTCCTAGTGAAGTGGACTCTGGACAGATATTTCATGATGAAGCCCCATGTAATGAATACCTGATAAAAATATTAAGCTTATTAGTTTGAGTATCCTAAAAAGAAAGTATTTTAGAATGTCAAAAGCAAAACTTAAAATGGTAATAATAAAAACACTTCTTTCCAGAAGGAACAGGTGATAAAAAACAGCATTGTCACTTGCATGACCATTACATTTTGAAGAGTACTTTTTTCCTAATAGTCAGTAAAACATAGATTTACTGACATTTTTGTGCTTTGAATATGTCTAAGAATTGTTATGCCAGTGTCCTTCATTTCACACATTACCAACATTTATTGCATTGGCTCTAGTCTTGTATCAGAAGTTTGATGCTGATGTAACATTAAAATAAGATGATATATATCAGGAACAAATGATTAAGGTTTATTCGTTAGGTGAACTTGGTAGATACTGAAGTGTAACCTCCATCTCTGGATGTATGTGTATCATTTCTCCACTGCTGATATTATGTAGATGGTTGGGGCAGACATTTTTTTTTAATAGCCAACAGCTATCAGAAGAGTTTTATATTGTTTGTGCATTACACATCAGTGACTCAGTATTGACTAGCAAGAGGTATGGTTGGTAAAATAATAAGTGGTGAGATAATGGATCTAGACTTAAAAGTAAGTTGGCATTTTTTGGTAGTTAACATTTTTTTAAGTTGCATTATAGAATGGATGAAAACTTCAACTTGTAATTGCACCTTTGGTTTTTAGTATTACAGGCAAAACACTTGTTCCTAAAGGGGCTAGCATTAATAGGAGGGAAACGGTAATTTTGTGCATTTTGTTTCTGTTCTCACAAGAGTGCCTCAGAATTCAGCTTTGTGTATTTAAACAACCAACCAATCATAAATTTTTTCACAGATAAAAATTTTTTATCGCCTTCTGTACAGATTTGTATCGTAGCATTAAATACTGATCTTTTCCTTTGCAAAAAAACTGCCTCTGTCAACAAAATTTTTGCTTAAGTAGTGGCTTTTTATTCTGCTGTCATTGTTGTCCATGTTGTGTGCAGTGCCTGTCATAAAATCCAGTCAGTTCTGTAAAAATTTGGTTGGTTTCTGTCACCTTGAAAGTTTAAAGCTTTCACCTTTAAATCTTATAAATGTTGGATAATAGTACTGTCCCTTTTTATGCAAATTTTCAAAACTATTTAGAGTAAATTGTTCTTGAAGTGTAACTCATCAAGGCTGGGTAGTTTCTTGCCAGCTTGCTTGTATCATGGCTGTGCTAAAATTTCTTGCCAGATTAAAATGTGAAAATTATCAATATGCTTTCTGTTAATTTTTGTTAGTGCAATCCTGTGCATATTTGTTTAGTCATTAAGTTTACTTTTTTCAAGCTGTACACATTTTGTAAAAACTGCTGTCATTACTTTAATTAAATTCTTGGTCTTTTTTCACAACTGCCATTGCTTAGATTTCTTATTTTAAAACCCTTCTCATTAAAACTTCTTTATGCCAAAGTTTTTAACACTTGAGTCTTGTGAGATGATTGTAGGTTTCAGTTTCTCCAAGGTTGAAACTTTAACCATTTACCTCGATTTTTTTTATTATTTTTTTTTTAAAGCATTTGAAGTTCTAACTAAATAGGTTTAATCTCTGTTGCTGGCAGGGAATTAGAATGTGGATAGACTAAATTCTCTGATTGTGTTTTAAGCACATGCTAATGATACCATCAAAAATAATCCATCTGTGATAGCACTGAAAAGGAGATCTTGACATCTATTAGAACAATAATGAAACCTGGAAGTTCCTCGGTTTATATCCTGGAACAGTATTTCATATTTTCTGAGATTAGAGGGATTAGCCATAAAATAAACCCAGTCATTACAAAAAAATCCTGCATGTGTTAGCCTTTTATTGAAGGCTATTTGACAACCAAGGTAATAGATGAGACCAGTCTCAATTTTGATATTTGTTTATTTATCACTCATTGATTTCATCATTTTGATGTGAACTGTACTTTAGATACATTAAACTGATCCAGTTTCTTTATCAGTTTCCCAGTCAATTTATTCTTGTTTTAATACAAACCAAATGTAGAGATAACAGCATAAGTGTTATGGTGATTAATGTCTAAAATATCATCTTAACTTTTTAAGTTTACCAAATGCCTGATGACCTGAAGAAAGATAAGTTTGTTTTTATAAGTTTTTTGCATTTTTGAAACTTTTTAATTATTTGTGGGAATGGACAAGTTAAACACAGTTGTAATCCCATTTCTTGCTATGTCTGTTCTATGTGACCACAGATAGGCAGTGATCTAATTTTTCATGAGAGAATGGAACAGTTATTGCTCACCTGTTGTATTAGATATGTTCACTAAAATCATGTCTCTTTTTTTTTTATCAGAGTTCCATTCAGATTTTTGTTTGGTTCAGTCTCAGGTTGTTGATAGAGATGTCTTTTTTTGTGTGAGTGATCTCCCTGAATGATCTGATGTGCATGGGTAAATGGCTAAAGATATTTTACAAAGAACAGTCATGTACATTGTAGCCTCGTATGCAAGATCTAGTTTGCTGACCCTTATCTCACTCATATATTAGCAGTGGGCAGCTTTCTTAGTGCACAGACTTTTTTCTGATTTTTTTTTTCCTTGGTTTAATTTATTTATCCCTCCCACTCTGCACCACTGGCTAGAGTAAACGAAATAGCTCGGGCCATTATAGCCCACAAAAGAACAATAAAGTATGTAAATTTTGGAGGAAAAAAGTTGTCATTTCCATTTGATAATCGGGACTGTGGGAAGGTTACCAGGAGCTTTAGTGCAGAAAATGAAAAGTACAGATGTATTCAAAACACTTGAAAAACTGGCAGCTATTACATTTTTTATCCTTCGTGGTTTAAATGTTGCTTTATGGGCTTGAAGGGAAAAAATATAGAAAGACACCTCCTTGCATTCTGCTTCGTTAATATGCTGCTGGCTTAATTTCTGTTGGAGTTGTGCTTGACGTAATCTGCTCTGCGTGTCTCCAGGTCAAAAACATGTATCCTATTTGTAGACAAGCATTTTCAAAACTTATTTTCTCAGAGTACATCAGTAGTAAGAAATTCAAAGGTCACACTTTAGGTGTAAGTGAGTATATCTTTCCTGGTCTTTCAAGGAGGCCGTTTTAGGAACAAACATGTATCTAGGGAACCTTTTACTATCTTTTGTATTGGTTTCTTTAAAATTTGTATCAAAACAATATTCTTTGTAGAAATGATTAGAGCCTGTGGTACAATGCTACATCATACCATTATTCACACAATTTATATAATAAATGACTTTTTCAATTTGTTGCTTTTTAAGAGTATACCTGAGTGTGCGCGAGTGCACCCACTGCATTTATGTGACCACCGCCTCTACTGCGGGAAGCTGATCACTTGTTTGGTTGCACGCGCTGGACTGTTTCATTCCCACGAAATCGTTGGTTTAAAATGTCAGAAGACACCCCGGGGCAATACCGCTTCTTTAGACCCCAGACTAGTTCTTTTTTTAACCGATTCTAGTTCAAAACGAAGAATCCGGACCTGCCTATAGCTCCAGCATCTTCACAGCAGATGCTCGGCCAGTCATCACTGATGCACTGCTCACCCTCGTGTGACTAGTCACGTGATTTCACGGCGGTGAGCGGGTGGAAGACGCCCTTCACGCTCGCGCGTTGCCAGACTGTTCCTAATGAGCGCTGGAGCTGCGTGCTTGGCCAAATCATCATAATCTTGTTTGATGGCTGGCAACCATCATGCTGGCTGTTTCCAGGCTGGCATTTGTCGCGGGGCATTATGGTCCTCGTGCTGTGAACACCATTCCCGGCCTTCTGTTGAAGGAAATGTAATCCCGACAGAAGGCAGAGAGAGACGGAGTGTGTGTGCGTGCAATTATTTCTCAACCAGAATGCTGTACAATATTTTATGGATGTAAAAATCTGCTGAGCAAACTTGTGTCCAGTTAAGAGAACCTTTCTAGTGGATTGCCCTAGGGAGGTGCTATGTACCTACCCTGAAACTAACCCCCAAAGTAGTGTGAACAGGATTGTCCGGCACAACTTTCTCTACTGGCCCGTGCGGAGTTCAAATACCGGCTGCGAATGAGAAATGTTTACAGCTCATCTGCATACGAATGGTTGACATTAAAACCTGCTGTGCGAGAATTGGTAATGGCGGCATGGCATGCTACACTGGCTTCAAAGGTTGTCAAACGAATGACCTGACCTGTCACTTCTATGTTTTTGTTGGTGGGGAGAGACTGGAGGCGAGGAAGGCTGGACGCTAGGCAGACATTTGAGACATGCTTAAAATATTTAAGCACGACTTCGCGATGAAAAGTAGACACTACCTTTCAAACGTGTTCGTATTCTTTTATTATTTATTAATTTTTTTTTTTTGACGAAGATGAAGATAGGGGTTCTGTGACTAGAAGGTACAAAGTGAAAGAGAGCAGCATTGATGTGAAAGATCGCAACACAGCAGCCCGTCGTTGACTCGGGATTTCACTGCTGCTGACATCACACATTTGTGAAATAAAGTTTAGACATATCTTTTTACATTTTCATCATGAACTGTGTTGTCTGGCTGCCCTCGACCCACCTCACCTGCAGATCGCGTAGGAACTGACAAGGTGGTCTACTTGGGTCCGGAACGATGTCAAGAAATAGTCCACCTGTCTGTCCCATGTCCAAGAACACCATCCCAGCCCCCAACAACACACACACACATGCAGCCTAGCACGTGACAGTAAGAAAACTCGCTCTTGGTGTAAGTAAACATTTATCTAACCAGTTTCGTTTATGCTGGTACACCTGGGGGATCGCACCTGCTTGTATATCAGTCACGTGCGGTATAAAAACAGGGTGAAGCGGTTTTTTTTTTGGGGGGGGGGTATTGGTTTATTTCATTTGTTGTCCTTGGATACTATTCACTATAAACACTTCCCTTGGATACGGTGCGGCTGTGATCATGTTTGAATTTGAGCTGCGTGCAGCCGTTACATTAAAACAAAATATTTTACTTGCATGATGTAGTCAGTTTTGTACCGATTCCGCATTTACCCGTCTTTAGTCTTGAACTGATCCCGGGTTTCGCAAAACTTACTGTAGCCCTTCTCCCTCCCACATGCCCTCTTTTTCCACTTTGCTGTCAGGCGGAACGAAATGACCAATACAGTGAGAACTGGCTGTCCTGGATTCGGATCTCGTCTTGGACGCAGCGTTGTTTTTCTTCATGCTTGACTGGGAGACCACATCAGTCGTTAGCTCGGCGGTCAACACCAGTAGCAACCCCCTCACCTCCTCTCCCCACTTCCCCGCCCACCATCTCTACTGGAGGACGAACACTTTGCGCCGCATTAATTTCTCTGCGGATGTCGCGTAGGGATTCCAGGCTGATCCGCGACAGACTACAGGTGAGGTTGGTGGCGGTCTGTTTGTTGTTCGCCGCTGACGGGCGAGGCTTGAGAGCGGTGATCAGCCGCTGTCAACAACAGCTTTGCGGCGGACGTCAACGACCACCTCCGATCGACCAGGCGACACGGAAGGGGATGTGGGGGAGTCCGGGTGGGTGTGCCTGCGACCGCTCAGGTGCTCGGGTGAGACTCTGTCCAGGCTGGCAGAACATGGTGTGAGGTGCGAGTCCAGCCAACGCTGACCAGCGGGTGTGAGTGGAGCTGAGGGCTGCCAGGTAGGTAGAGCAAACCACTTGTATAATCAAGAGACATCTTGGTGTTCCATCGACACTGCCACTCTGTCTTTCGTTGTTTCAGCCGTGCACTGTGTGAACATTACCGTTTCTGTGTGAACAAAGCTTGATCACATGCGAGTCTGAATTCTTTCTAATCGTGGGTTTATTTGGCGTGCCGGGTATGAAAATGTTCTGGTGTTGTTGATTGCTATTTTGTGTGTATGGTTCTAACACTTCTGTTTTCCTCACCAACTGAGCTCTGGGATAAATAAAGTCTTTATCGTCTGTCCTGCTGCACCTTCTTCATCCCTACCGCTTGTTCTTCTGCCGCACCGTGTGTTCAGGGTGTAAGCACCGCCCACCATGCTCAGGGCCGTTGCAGTCAGTGCGGCACCCGAGGTAGTTTCCGTGCTTAACTAATAAATAGATTTGCAGTCGACACAACTGGGCATCGATTCAATGAGATTTGTGCATTATATTCGCACTTATGTCCTGGGTTCGCACTAACCTCCTGGGTGAGGTGAGTGATGGTGTCTGCAAAGACATTAATAATTACTGCGACTGATGAATGCGGAATCCATCGAAATGAAACCAGATATGGCAGGTTCTGACTCCTCTATGATTAAGATATATCCAGGAACTGGTCCCGTGCTTCATCATCATCATCCATCATCATCAACATTCTTTTCCGACTCAATTTCTGCCGGTGAAATGACCGTCCATTTATTTTTCTGATTTCTCTGTAACTTGTATTTTTTCTAGAATTCGAATGATAACAAATTAATGCCACAGAAGTACAGATACAATAAGTAAACAAACATAACGGATTCCCGAATGGTTTTGTTGCAATTTCCCAGCCGCAGAAAGCATTTCACACTAATATCTTTTCGTTCATTAACCCGCCTCGGTAGCTTTCACTTCATAAATGTGTCAGACTGCACACCTTTATCGAGATCATTTGTCTCATTACCTTGTCTCACAAGTTTGGACTAGCAATAGACCTCGGACACGTGCTGACAGTTTCTAACGACCTCAAAGATAACTGGAAGCCGATAAATGGATCCATCAGACAAGGCGGTCTGCCGGTGACAAGTCGCTTCATTTCCTGTGCAGTGTGCGGTGGCTAAACCTGTGCATTGTACTCTCCATATCCTCCTCCCTCATTTCCTCTCACACCGGTCGTAAACATCGACCAAAATATCGCCGCTGACACGCAGACAACATGTCCCCCGCCGCAACAGTAAGAGACTGGAAGACTCACAGAACATGACTAAACATTCGTACTTGAGTGTTTTGTAGGGGATTGGAACACATACACCCGACTCTGAAAGTTATGTCACATTTTTCACAGACATTGTGAATTTTTGTGTGCTGGGATTGTCACCTTATAATTTTGTCAACCGTTGACCAGACGCTCCCTCCGGACAGGCTCACCCGCATCGCCGCTGGTTCAAATTAAGTGAACACCGCTTGGTACCCAAAGCTGGAAGTAAATTAATTTCCTGCTCTCCGAAGTGTACCCTGTCGTGTCACACGAAGGAAACGAGTTCCCCTCCTTTCATAGAAGAATATTCCCTGCCGTTCATAAAATAATTTCTCAAGCGCCGTCACTCGACCCCGACGCTGACCTTTTCTAACTTCACACAAAAGCTGGACTCGGCGCCTACAAGACGAGGCGACACACAGAATGTCCTCGCGTGCCTCCCACGGCCTCGGCGGGTTAAAGGTGTTCAGCGCGGATTATGGAAGACAGTTCGAGTCTGACATCCAATCCTCCAGCAGTCAGGACAAGTTCGTAACAAGCAGGACACGGCACTGTGTTTTATTTACCTGCAGGTGGGAGTTGTTTGTGTCAAGGAACTGGCGGTGGAATTTTTTTTCTTTGCCAGCGACTTCGATCTGAGTAAGCGGTAGTGAGTGTAACCAAAATCTACATTTCAAACGGCAGTCGACGGCTCTTACGAAGCAGGTGAACATCAAAGACAGGACACCGCGTGAGAAAAACACATTTGAAGTGTTCTGTCTTTGTCACTAATGTCGCCGGGGCATAACGGAGAAGGACGAGGGATCTGAGGTACGGAGACATTGTGAGATCACTTTGTTATCAAGAGTTTGCTGTGTAACATTCGGGGAAATTGAGGTATACATGTACCAGTATCCCGTTGTGATCAGGAATTCATATTGAAGCTCATGAAGAACGGTAGGTATAACATTATCATGCTCATTAGTTTTCCATTGATTATTGAAGAAGCTGATGCATAACATTATCGAGTTATTATCACGATTTCGCAGTGTGACACGTGAGGATTTTGAAGTACAACGGTGGTTAGGCTATTATCAAGATTTCTCATTTTGTGATGTTTGGGAACTTGAAGTGTGACGGTTATTCTGTTGTCAGAATTGTGCGGTAGGACGTATGGGGAACTTGAGTTTATCAAGGTTTATAACATTTTTTTCTCCGCCGGGAGCTGCATGCTGAGGGCGCTCGAGGTTTTCCTGAGGTTCTCCGATTGCTCAGTTCTGAGGGTTTTCCTCCTTCTTGCTGAGCTGCCGGCCCTCCAGAAGCTTCGTCCCTTATCTGGCGCCTTCAGGGTCCACTGAGTGGCCAACACACAAACCTGAGGCTTGCACACACAGGAGCAAACACAATATGGTCCTGCAAAGAATTTTGTTTCATGTGCCTGAAGTGTGCTTTGCCTAAACCAAACAGTCATTAAGCTGGGAATAGTTCCGTTGAGAAGTTTCTGCAGTAGTTACAACCAAACCATCAACAGACTTGCAGACTGGAGAGTAGTGCTTGTGGTGTGTGTCACAGTCCTCGTACACTTCAGCCAAGTACCCGTGTGCCTGCCGACCTGGTGGGGTGGATTACCCTGGATCTTCCCATTTCTGCAGCAATGGCTGAGGCTGAAGTGACAAGTGTTTGTCGTTGAGGTAGACCACTTGTCAGTTAGTATACCATGTGTCACGTGCGTGTAACTGCCACTTGTGTGACATAGAGATACCACCTCTGTCGCTTACTCGCAAGTCTAACATAAAACATATAACATAAGCTGTATCTCTTAAACACGAGTGAATCTCACACTAAAATGCTACCATTGGATGTAACGGTAATATGTATGTAAAGTTTAAATACCACCTATACTTGTAACTAAAAGTATTTTTGCGTGTATAATGCTCAAAACCCACCTATATGTGGTACAGGTAAGACCACTTACGATGCTGTATACTAGATCCACTTAACGGCGTTTTGAACCATTTGAAGAAAAAACAACCTAAACATATGCAGCATACTATACTAAAACTAACGGCATATTATACTGAATACAGTTTTCAAACTACATGTATTATACATATATCAGAATTCCACTAGAAACGCAAGATTCGGCGCCCAGTCACAAAACAGTTGATGCAAAAATCCTGGTCTTGGGAATGTGGTTCACAGGAGGCAAGAAAGACATCCCCCTCCCGATCCTCATTCGGTTTTTTTGTTTGTTTGTTTTTTTCCGGCGGTTAGTGTAGCTTTGATCACGAAAGTTTTTTGGCTGTCAGGAAAATTGTTCGATATTTCAGCGATCATTGAAACCACACCAAGGCGTTGCTGAGTGAAGGAAATCAACTTGCACGTGAAGAACTCTTACCCTGGGTTACAGGTGTACCTGGGAACAAAGCGGGTGTGCCGCGAGCTCTCTATTACCGGCGCAATAATCATTGTTTGCATGAATGGAGTTCATTACATGCCACCCTGGTAAAACGGTTTGGGACTGTCTTCGGTGTGGGTGTGTGCGTGAACGGCGGTAGTCAGAGTGATGTGCAAACTGCACCCGACAAAGAGGAAAGGCATACCCACGATCGCCCAGGCGTGACCCTTCAACCCGAGGAGAGCAGACGACACGAAGGGCGCAGCACGGAGCTGTTCTCCATGGTAGCGCCACGGACAAACTTCTGGACTACTTGCAGACGAAATTTCCTTACTTTAACTGTCCAAAGCTCAATTTCGTGGGAACTGGAGGTCGAGGACTTTTGCCTAAAAAGAAAAAGTCTATTTTTCACTTGAAAATTAAATTTTATGGCAAAATAGTTGACCAAGACTTAACAACCAGCAACTCCAATAATCTGTCACGGGGTTGGCTAGAGAAGGGGGCGGGATGATTGAGACCGGGTGACCTAGCACCCCACCAACCACTTGGCTCCTATACCTCGCAAAACAAGTCGGAACAAAAGCCAGTGACCAGGGGCCTGGAAAACACGATTCCAGCTCGACCTTCGACACGTTCGTTTTAAAAACTAATTCCCTGTTCATTAGTATTGTCATAGTATGGTCTATCCACTCAAGCCCGTCTGACCACAGAACTAGGAACTACATTTTACATCATTGCAGTGATTGTAACAACTCAGCTGTGGGACTCGAGTGGAGGGCTAACTTCTAACTCCAAACATACACTGGTGCCAGATTTATGACAACAATACACTCGAGCTCTGCATTGACCTCAAACTCCGGGGTCAAGTGCGCAACACGTCGCTAGCCTCCACATAAAAGTCAACTGTGAGAACAGTCTGTTAAAATGCAAACATTTAGTTAGCCGTGGGACTAAGGCCAAGTTTAAATGTTTATAATTTGTAAATCATTTTAGTTGGTTAAAAAAAAAAATAAAGGTCATCTCCTCGCCATTTTTAGGTCCTTGGGGCGTGAGATGTGAGAGTTGACACTCTCTACAAAGCTCATCTAGTTCTCCCTCTCACTGCTTGAGCTTTCCAAACCCATAACGAGTGAACCTAACTCACGACAGCTGGGTGGACAAGGGTATGTTTGCTGTGCCAAGTATCCGATTCCCTATTTCTTTTTCAAGTCGATATAAGTCAGCTATGTGCCTAGTTGCTAGCGACACACCACGCTACATTGTCAAAAGATCAACGGCATTAATTACACGGGTAATTACATCAGCTGACACAGTCAAGAAGAACCCTGATTTAGAGGCGGAGTGGTGGGGTCAAATAAAGATACAACTGTAGGGGGCGTCGTCGCACCTCAAATGTGATTCATGGCTGGATTGTGTTGGTACTTGCGTTGGACTCAAGAGTTCGTTGGACCTGTCCCTTCCCCCTTTCTTGAAGTTATCGACAATTCTGTGCACAGAAAAATTAGGAGCATTCATAAATCTAGCCCCTCTGTCTTGATACAAAAGAAAGTTTGCCGAGGGGGTAAATGAACGTCACGAGGTCTGGGACTGAAAACCATGGCTGTCGCGAGACTGGTACGCGAGGACCACTTGTCCTCATTACATATGTCCTGATCACATTTCTTAATGTATTCTTACAGTTCTTTGTGCATATTCGTTAATGTAGTCTCCCAGTCATTCCCCACGAAGGTTCGTTCTCGCAGTCTCCCTGTCATTCGTACATTCGGGTACTAAGCGTGGTCTACCTCTGTTTTCGTCAGTGGACGTTTCCAAGGAGCAGAAGATATGACAGTAGTTTACGGCTTCACAATCCTATTAAAGTTTAGAATAAAAAGAAACCCACACATGCAGTATGAGTATAATTTACAATGCATGTTTCGAATATTTTTTAATTAAAAGAAGCTTTCTGAGAAATTTGGCTCCATGGCATTTTTATGCTGTAAATGAGTCGTCAGTGCAACCTTTAATCTTGTCATCGTAGAATACACAAGAAGTATCAACTTTACACTAACTGTGGTATTTTATGAGTTCTTTATTTGTTTATTTGCAGAATTGTTGACTCGGCGACTTGCAGCTGAGGCGAGAGGTTTCAGATGAAGCCCGCTACCATGGCGTTCGACCATTTCGCCCTCACTGACGTCACTGTTCGACCAGCACGTGTCGGCCAGAGCGAGGCGGGAGCGTTTAGGCCACTGGACAGCGTCTACCACCATAGCTCTCTTCCCAGCATGCCCCACAGCAGCAGGAATTCCAGAAATGCTAACGGAACCTCCATGATTGCATACACAGAACGCATGCGCGAGATATCAAAAGCGCGCGCAGAGTTCGCCGCCAACCCCGAATTTGCTCAAGGCGTAGGGTTAGAGGTCAGAGCGAACCACATCCCCAAAAGACACGGGATCTTTGGGCACGGCCAACAGTCCTCGCTACTCCAGCGACGTCGACCACTGTCGCTGGACGAGCTCACGGGCCGACGCGGAAACAACGACGACGACACAGACCCAGCTCCCGGCAAGGCTACGAAGCGGAGGAGCTCATCTCTTCCTCCGGATATCTCCTCCAACGCCGCCTTCTCCACGCCGAAGAATAACGGCGACGAAAGAGTGAAGGTCAGTTTTGTGAGCGCCTCTGACCTTTTCGATCTCGTGGACTTCAGCCTCCGGAGCAAACGTTCCCGCCATGAGGCTATCAAAACTGCCAAGATGGAGGAAAGCTTGAAGTTCATCAACGACCATCTGGAATTGTTCCAACTCAGTCGCGACCTAGCAGCTCCAAGACCGTCCCGAGAACGATCTCGGGAGGTCAAGAGTGACGTGTCGGGGTTAAAGGTCGAAGGCATGGCTAGCCCCAGAGAGGAGAAAAGTGAGGACAGCGAGAAGAGGATAAAGACCACAGGTGAACGGCTGACGTCAGTGAAGGAAGAAGAGAGCAGTGACATCCCCGACGACTCGTTGCGAGAAATGACGATGTCTTCTCAGCGACACAAGCTGCGGTACCGACCCAGCCGCGCCAAGCGCATGAAGCTGCACCGGTCAGGACTGGGTGTCATACCCGAGGACGACATGCACTCTCAGTCAGAGTATGGTGGAAACGAACCTTCACAAGACCCGTCCACCTCCCACCTACAGCGAGGTTTCGCTTCCTCTTCTCACAGTAACGTACTTTATAATTCAAACCTGCCCACCTCGTCTCAAACCAGTCAAACAGCAGACCTTCCCATCCTGGATGGTAGCAGAATTTTACCATCTACGACTTCTCTGGCCGCCATTAAAGTGTCTCGCAAAAAAGAGAAGTCAGACTCCTTCCGCCCGACCTCTGACATCATAAGCCAGCTCTCCGAGGGCCCTCGGACCCCGTCTGGTTCCGACCATTATGGGGTGGGCGCCTCTGGAAAGTCTGGGGCACTCAACGAAACTTCAGCCGTGCCCAGAGCGGACGATAGAGACGCTACAGGCAAGGTGTCGGACCCACCCGCTGACAAGCGAGAACTGAGCGTGAATCCGCGAGATCTTGCTGACTTCGGGATTCTGAGGAGCGAACCTCTTAAGCCAAGAAATGTGCAAGAAGACAGATCAACGAAAATGAGCCGAGCGCAGACAGAACTTCCCCACGCGCGGGCGCGTGCACGTGCTCAGAAGAAAATTCGCAGACTCATCTTCCTGAGGGATTACCCA
Source organism: Pomacea maculata (assembly GCA_004794325.1). Classification (NCBI taxonomy): domain Eukaryota; kingdom Metazoa; phylum Mollusca; class Gastropoda; order Architaenioglossa; family Ampullariidae; genus Pomacea; species Pomacea maculata. The sequence goes on along the minus strand of SRHC01002567.1, from coordinate 7,207 downwards.
GACCAGAGTTACTGTCACAGGTAGTCAGGACCACGATAGCACATAGGAAATGACAACTTGCGGCCAATCTGTCAATGCTCTTCTGAGGAATGGACTGTCAAAAGCAGTTGGCGCACGACCTTTGACCGTTAACTTAGGTATAAGCACATACTTCTCGTCAGGTTCCATCTAGTGTAGGTACCCTACATCTAATTTGGCATTGTGACATTTACATTACATATCAAAATGTGGCTGACCACCTGTGGTCTACATTGCTGTGTGTAACATAGATTACACTGAAGTCAGATCATTGAGATGACATGAAGATATGAATGTAGCACCGGGGTGTATGACAGCACTGAAAATATCGCAGTCTAAACTACAATTTAGTTGCCGTAGAGATACAGCTCCGCCTGCGAACATGAGGGTGAACTAGAAAACAAGAGAAAGCGTGTGTGAGACTTCTCCTTTACGGGGGAAGAGAAGGGGGTGTGCGCGCGCGTCTCTGAAAAAGAAACGAACAGAGAGAAAGAATTGACTTATTTATTCATATTAATGATCACCTGCAGTAGTGCTTTGTGTTATGAGTGCCTATAGGCCTTTTATTCCTACGGCTGATTATGCAACGAAGGATTACCTAAACTCATGAATATTTAGCTAGATTCTTTTCTCTGAGGCTATGGGTGAGAGATGCCGACGCCTTGTACACAGACTACAAATAAAGACATCGATCTCTCTACCTGTCTGATATCGATTTCCAGCGACATGCGGTTCTTGTAAGCTCGTCTGATATTTCTTGCCTACAAATGCAAATTGACGATATTTTCACATTCTCACAGGGTGCCTAGAAGCTCCTTTGCCATATTAACTATTTATAGAAGGGAGACATGAGAACCTGTCCAACCATAGCGGCTTGGGTGTTTATTTTCCATACGCATGATCGCACAAATGGTAAACAACAAAGAACACCCTTGGAGATAACAAGACGACGTCAGTATAACGACGAATGTTTACTTGCCATGACTAGTGTGTATGCATACTAATGTGTCAGTCTTGTGGTTGGAAAAAGTCTTTAAAAACAATCTTTTTCCAATCTGTGTACCAACCTCGGGCAGGGACTGTTTTTTTTCCAATTGCTGTTAGCTTTCAGATATAAGCGATGTGCTTGTGGCGGTAGATTCGGGAATACATTTTTTATTATCATCTGGCGTTGATGCGCCATAATCAGGTGTTTACAGAGAAATGTCAAGGGACTCTTTTTATTGTTTGCTTCGACGAAGTCTCGTCCTCCGTCACGTGACCTTATGACGTTTCAGTAAGATTGTTTACCAAGTGAGACAGAACCTTGCCTCGAGAATGTGCTGCAGCCGACTGCCATGAAAGGATTCGAAATTTACTTTTCGCCAGTTTCCGAAAGACAGACCCTTACAAAAAGAGTGGGTTATACGGATTAAAAGTCTCGATCCCAAAACGGAAAACCTCTGGGAGCCCAAAGAGTGGGACGCATCATACTCAAAGCATTGTGTTGACGAGTTTCCTCGGGATGCATCTTGATAAATGTAATGAAGAATCAGGCAAATTAAATAATTTAAATCAGTGAGAGATTATTTTCTTCTTTTTTATAGATTTAATTGTTTATACCTTTATTGAGAAAACAACTTTGATTGCGGATAACATAACTACCAAAACACACAGAAATGGGAGATAACACGCGCTACCTTTTTTATGTGGCTTGCGTCCCTTGGATCAGTTTATCCTTTGACAGTAATAATGGTAATGGGAACTTATAACGCGCAGCATCACGACCAAGATAGATCGGACTGCCTGACCAGACCAATGATGATACATGAAAGTAAATAGTGAGGTACGTATAGACATACTGAACAACATAAAGATGAGGTACAAGAGTAGAAAGTAAAGCAGTGGATGAAACTTGTTCTAATTCGACAACTTTTAGACACTATGAAGGGCTGCATACAGTTTATTGTGACAGGCAAAATAACTCAAGGCCTAAATCTGATGACTGGTAAAGATAAAATAAACGAGGGCCTAAAGCAACCGAGACAATGTCAAACTACAAGTAGGTTACATCAGTAAGATCGCGAGCACCGACTCCGTAGCGTAGAGGTGATCTTGCTAAAGAAAACATAAACAGACTGATTAAAATAAACAATTTCAGTAAGGAAGTAAACATTGATTTCTTCCATCTTCTTTTAAAGACTTTATTTTGTTTATGTATATTAAGAAAACATTTTTTTCAGTGCGGATCAGGTAACCAACATTGAATAATGGGAGATAACAAGCGAAACTTTTTTTTATGTCTTGCGTCCCTTTGATTAGTTTATCCTCTGCCAGTTTGAAGGAGTTGTTTAGTGTGGCCAGAGAGCTTAGATGTAACATCTAACATCTATGCACATAGTCAAAATGCTCAGGTTATTAATTTGAGTATTATTTTAATCGCTTAACTAAGTAACTGAACAACATTTTAATTCAGGTGGACCTTTGAAAACATTATCAAAGAGACTGGTGTAAACTTTACACTAAAATTTGTTTGATTTTTTTGTGGCTAATTGCTGTTTATTCGTTTGTGCTCAGCGCATTGAGATCCCCGCCACACAAATTATTTGTTTAACAAATCTGATTATTAACATTTAAGGAAGAGAAGGACAGAGATATGAGTGACTACAGCAAGAGATAAACTTTAAAGCTTTACAATAATGAGACAATTGGAGCCTAGAACCACCAAGACCATAAACCAGAGACAGGCTGTATTTTGGAATGACAACATGCTTAAAACGCTTTTTATCTTGCAGAGATGCTAACAAACCGTAGACAAGTGACGACACCTACTGGCAGCTTGTGACAACAGCTGGAAAGACATCAATGACAGGAACTCGAGATCTTCATGTAACTGATGCGTGAATGTATTTGGAATGAAGTCGCGTGGTAGTGGTGGTGTCTGTGTAACAATGGTGTGTATGACTAAATTATATATGGATTGTAAAAGCCTAGGTTAACGAAAGATTTTATACAAAAATTCGCATTTAATTACTGCTATTTCCAGAAAGTAATAATAATTAATAAAAAAATAATAATTAAATAAAATGCATCAACATCATCATCATCATCATCATCATCATCATCATCATCATCATCATCATCATCATTATTATTATTATTATTATAAGATACACGATGAAGTCCGCATGCCTAAGCATTCTGTTGGCTGTCGCTCGGGAGTTCATGTCTGACGACGAAATCATTTTTATTTGACACAACATTACAGTTCATGTCTTGGAAAATAAAGGACTTGTGAACCAATCCGATTTCGCTTTTGTTTTCCATTGAAAGAAAATTATTATGCTGTGTGCTAAAAAATTTTTCTTCTGTTTTAATATATTTAATTTTTGATATCTGTATTTTGGAACGACAGCATACCTTACACGCTTTTCATCATGCAGGGCTACTAACAAGAGTGCTCACATACAAAAATACAAAAATAAACAGATGAGTAAAAAAATAAACTAAGCAAAACAAGTGCTAGTTACAAGATGATTACAAGCAAAGGATAATGTTTGTGTCAGGGAAATGACTTGTACGTGTACGTGTACGCGTAGTTCGAGATTGTGAGAGTGTGTCTACTGCGTGAGAATAAAAGAAAAAAAAAGGTGTAATTCATATGTAATGCAGAGCATGACGATGACACGTGACACTAGAAACGACAGCTCGTCTCCAGGTTTTTCGCTCAGTGAACTGTGTGTGACATTCCCAATGCAACCGCTAAGACGGTTGGTCCTACCTGTACAGGTGTGAATACAGACAGGGGAGGGGGGTAATTAGTGTTCACAACCGTGCTAGCATCTAATGCTATATTACGGCAAGGCAGCCAGCCCTGTAAACAGATGCCACGTGCAGAGAAAGAACAGCGTGCCCGAGACGAGAAATGAACTCTGGGCAGCCAACCTTCACTGTATTGGTGACAGGCGCTAACCGTTGCGCCACCGGACCGCTAATACAGACAGGGGAATCTGTGCATTTAGTTCCTTGCCCAGCAGCCGCCAGCAGCCACCAGCCATGGTGGTGCTCTTGCCCAGGGGGCGCTATGCCAGAATCCCCACCACGCCTTCAGCTCCACGCCTCGCGGACATGGCTTGGCCATCATAAAGCGGAAGGTTCCTCTTAGCCGGGACTGCCAAGGTGACTGTCGTCACTCTTCCGAAGCCTTCCTAATTTTTTCCCTTTACTGAGATGTTTTTAACAAACAAAAAAATCAGTGACCAGAAACCCGCTACCCCTAACAGCTCTCTGTCTCATAGGGAGTGGGGTCAGAAGGTCAAACACACTCCTTCTGTAGTCAACAGAACCACAGTGTCCACTTCAGTCGGCTCGTGTTTCCTGCTTTACTGCGCCGACAGATGTCACAGATGTCGCTGTTTTGTGCAAACAGACTGCATGCCACTGTTATTCCAGGTAGTAAATATACATGTGTATCACAGATATCTGTGGTGTAAATAATCCATATCAACGCATGAGAGTGAGAGAGTCAAAGAACTCGAATTCTTATTCCGTTATTAAGTAGGCTAGAAGTAATTTAAAGTGATAAATAACAATAAAATTGCATTGCAAGTATACAACGTCGACATTATATTTTATTGCTGTTGCTTCAATATCATGTTCACTGGAAAGTGACCTGTAGCTCTAATGTTGCATACTGATAAATTAAGTATTATATTCTTACAGTTTATCAATACTGACGCACGACTATCACAAAGAATAAAAGTTGGATCACTAAAGTGTACAATGAGCCCACTGAGCTGTTACTTCAATCCAGTGTTGTTATTGTCGCGAGAGAGGAAGAAATAAGGTCGAGAGAGATGATTGTACTCTGCTATGATATTTGTCTGTAGAATTGTCAAGAGAATAGGGAACAAAAAAGAAAATAATAAAGTAAGAAATAAATCAAGAAAGACAAAGGGAACGATGGCATCATCATCAAGGGAAAACTTTTGGATTAATGGAGGCTCAGCAGGTGTCAATTCGTGTCCTCAACTGTGGAGCTCCTTCTGGACAGAAACTCAAGATTATGAGGACAGTGGCTCATCTGTTCAAATATCGTCTTAACGACGCGATTCCATTTGAATATGGTGCCTGTATACAAGGCTAACTAGCTAGTCACCATATAACATGCCTGTTAGAGTAAATTAACAAGTTTATGAACAACTAGCTACCCACATCCCTTCGCCCCTCGAGCCTCGAATAGATGGATGAAGAGAAGTAAGAAGAGGGAGAAGTGGTCTAGAGGCGGTGAAGTACTTTGCATTCGAAATGACAACGCTTGTGGTGATAGACATTTCACGTGACTCCACCCGATTGTCAACTGACTTTCCTCCCGTGTCTGGCTCTTATGTTGCTGTCATCCTAACCCCACCTCATCACATGCCTTCACCAACCCCAGCCTCTGCCTGACATCCCATGAGTAGGGCATATTTTCGTTTTATTTGCACTGTGAGAGGAGGAGGAGTGGGCGTTGCATCCAGGGTAGTAGGGTGTATTCTGGGTAAAGGGGGTTAGGAAGACTCTGGGCTCGTCGTAATTTGATAAAGACGAGATCGTGAAAGTGACCCCCATGATGGAGGACAAAATTCGTTGGTGGCTTACGGCAGAGTCGCTGTAATTCGTTTATAGGGAGAAATATTTCTTCCGCAGCATCGGGTGGACGAAACGTCTAGTTTATTACTGGTCTGTCGTCGTGGCTGACTGTAAATGAGGACTAGCTGGAAGTCCTGAAATTGATTGAACGACTTTTGCTAAAGCCAACCGGTCATTTTTCACTTGTAAACGTCATGGCATGCATGGTTTATAGACTACTGAAAAATTGGTTGGATAACTATTGCATAAACCCGTAGTATGAGGACCTCACAAAAAGACATCACAGAGAGAGAAAGAGAAACGAAACGCGCAGTTTTATCTGATCTGTATGCGTGTGTGCGTGCGTGCGTGCGTGCGTGCGTGCGTGCGTGTGTGTGTGTGTGTGTGTGTGTGTGTGTGTGTGTGTGTGTGTGTGTGTGTGTGTGTGTGTGTGTGTTGAAAAGAAAAAAAGAGAAACGGCAAAGCGTGTGTAGAATCCTGTTCCTCCGTCTCAGCCATAGTCTCTCTCTAATAGTTTTTGGGATGACGAATGTCTTTACGTGTGTGTGTACACGCGTGCGTGCGCACATAATAGATATATTAACTTAATTGTTTATTTTAAACCTATGCCTGAATATATGATTGTGGTTTTGCGTCTGTGTACCTAAAGATTTGAAGTGGAAACCTTTCCGCGAGTGTCTGAGCCTATAATCTGCCGAGGGATTTTGGTTTGTAGGTTCATTAATCCCAAACGGTAAGTACTTTATTGCTAATGATCTCTAATTACTTCAATTCCTCGATTTCTTTTCAGTTATTAGTTATATATATTTATCAGCTAAACTATAAATCAAGAAAACCTTATCTCCCCCAATAAGGTGTAAAAACAACAAAAAAAGAATATTTTTGATTGGACTACTGCTTACTAATGAACTGTGATCAGATAGTATGTATTATATTTCAGATTTTTAATTAATCCTTAGATCAAAGAACTTTGGTGTGCCGATTGGTTACGTTAGCTTACAAAGCCAATTGATATCACTTCGATGAGTACAAAATGTACATATCAGCTGGAGAAGAGTGCATGTTCAAAGTTAGACAACTCTGTATACATTAAAGATTTTCAGATGGTTGCGGTTATGCCCCTTGAACTGTTTTCGTCGCTTGCCAGTAACCCACTGTTGTCCAGTGGTGAAGCTAGGCCGACTTCCCACCCCGCCTTCCACCACCACTGGAGCATGGCCCTCCCTGTCATCAGCCCCTCAATGCGATGATCAAATGATAAACACAGCTTCACGTGTAAATGCCCGTTAGTGTTGGAATTACTAGCATTTATCGTTGCAAAGTGTGATATGTACGACATTCATGCTAAACATTTATTTGTGCAATGAAGTCAGTGATTATTTCAAAATTTGTCAGTCATCTGCCCTTTGCTGCTGACAAGATATATCTGTGACATCCTCCTAAAAATATCCCACCGTTATTTCGAGTTTGGTAGAGCTTGTTAGTTTTAAGTTGCGCACCATATATATTTTTTAGCTGTTAAAATGTTAAATGAGAATTCAGGGAAAGTCTTCTATTCAAATAGTGATGTACTACAATA
>SRHC01002566.1:0-20543 GCA_004794325.1 Pomacea maculata | reverse complement strand
TGTTGTAGTGTTGTTGTAGTGTTGTTGTTGTCTTGTTGTAGTGTTGTGGTAGTGCTGTTGTAGTGTTGTTGCAGTGTTGTAGTAGCGTTGTAGTGCTGTTGTAGTGTTGTAGTGCTGTTGTAGTGTTGTTGTAGTGCTGTTGTAGTGTTGTTTGGTGTTCGACTGACACATTGTGCTTGATACACTCATCTTTATTTAATCTCACATTAGCCGACGCTAAAAATAAAGTCAAGTTATATATATATACTGGGCAGCACAGTCAGTTTAAAATCTCTCTCTTGTTTAAAGTTGTTTTCAAAATGTCGGTTAGAGAAAGGTCTTTAGAGCAGACGACGAAGGACCCCTCAGTGTAGTTATTCACACCCAGGTGAAGGTTGTCAGGACTTGGCACCACTTGGTGTCGCTGCTGTCAGTCCACGTGGACTGTGTCACTCGGGCAGTAGTTTGTACTCACGTCACGTGATGATACATGCCAACCCAGCTGACAGCAGTCGGTTCAAAGCCCGTCACACGCCAGCTTTACTTGTTCCTTGTTTTCCCTGCAGCATCCGTGCACGACCCCTGTCAGGACGCCCTCCCCAACTGCGCCTCCTACGCCGCCGACACCTGCACCACCTACGCCGACTGGGCCAAGACTAACTGCCAGCGATACTGCAAGCTGTGCACTCGTGAGTACAGACAGACAGACACACTGACACACACAGACACAGACACATACATATACACACATATACACACAGACACACACAGACACATACATATACACACACATACACACACACACATACACACATATACACACAGACACACAGACACACACATACATACACACATATACACACAGACACACAGACACACACATACACATACATATACACACACATACACACACATACATACACACATATACACACAGACACACAGACACACACAGACACACAGAGAGAGAGACACACACACACATACACACACATACACACATATGTATACACACAATATATGTATACACACATACACACAAACACACACACAGACACACAAACATACAGACACACACATGCACATACACACACAGACACACAAACACACACACACACACATCAGCAGTGACGACTGACCTGAGCTCACCCCCCAATAATATGTTGCAGCACTCAGGGGCGATATCCTGCCGACCTGCACCGACAAACTCAGCGACTGCGGCAGCTACGACAGCTCGGTGTGCAGCGACCCGAAGTACAAGGGGTGGGCGCGAGACAACTGCGCCTTGTTCTGCGGCCTGTGTGGTCAGTTCTCTCCCCTGGCTGTCTCCAGTCTGTCTTTGTGTTTTCTCCTTTCCACTCACTTGCTGTCTGTCTGCCTGCCTGTCTGTCTGTCTGCCTGCCTGTGTGTCTGTCTGGCTGTCTGTCTGTCTGCCTGCCTGCCTGTCTGCCTTTCTGTCTGTCTGTCTGTCTGTCTGTCTGATGGGCATGCTAGCTGGTTAGCTCGCTCTGTATTCTGGAAGGTACGAGAGAGCCAACAGAGCAGACGTGGCGGGTGGGTGGCTGGGTGAGGCGATCATGCTTGAATATCGTGGTTCCGGCCCCGGGAACAGAGATGTTATACAATGATCAATATCATCTACGAAATATATATGAGTATATATATAAGTATATGTATATGTGTGTGTGTGTGTGTGCTGTCTGCGTGTTTTCACCCTGTCTTGTCATCTGTGTGCAGGATCGGACACATCGTCAAACGGATATTGTAAGTCGGTTTGTAACTTGATTTACTGTAACATTAATGTAATGAGCGATAATTAATTATCCTGTGAGTCTACCAGTTGTACTTAAGCAGCTTTGACAAAACTCAGTATTTAACACGCTCCTAGAAACAATCAGCAACATGGCGCACAGCAGTCAGTGTGTGTAGGGACCATGGTGGATTATAGATTGTCATGACTCACCGCCTACACATCATGTCATCACGTGGCTCTGTGCATGACATGACATGACATCTGTAATGCTGATGATTCACGGTCATTATGACAATTTACAAGCATGTTGATAGTACAAAACAGCGAAGTTCAACAACAATCTGTAAGCAAATGTACAGGTTCACTTAATTTGAACCTAAGGATACGGTCACCAGGCATCTTCTCTTTCCACAGGGTCCTGACTAATGTTAGTACAGGTAGTTCACTATACTTCCATCCATCCATCCGTCCATCCATCCACACATCTATAAATAGCTAAAACATTACCTAGTGAATAGCATGGTGTGTACCCCAGCATCTCACTGCTCAAAGTAACCCACTAATGACAAGAGAGAGAGAAACGGGGTGGACGAGCTAGGGAGTCTATAAGGGAGGAGTGACGTAGCTAGGGAGTCTATAAGGGAGGAGTGACGTAGCTAGAGAGTGTATACGAGGTGACGTAGCTAGGGAGTGTATACGAGGTGACGTAGCTAGGAAGTGTATACGAGGTGACGTAGCTAGGAAGTGTATACGAGGTGACGTAGCTAGAGAGTGTATACGAGGTGACGTAGCTAGGAAGTGTATACGAGGTGACGTAGCTAGGGAGTGTATACGAGGTGACGTAGCTAGGAAGTGGTTACGAGGTGACGTAGCTAGGGAGTGTATACGAGGTGACGTAGCTAGGGAGTCTATAAGGGAGGAGTGACGTAGCTAGGGAGTCAATAAGAGAGGAGTGACGTAGCTAGAGAGTGTATACGAGGTGACGTAGCTAGGGAGTCAATGAGTGACGGACATGTGGCTGTTTCTCTGCAGACGGCCAGTGCTTCTACAAGAGCAAGACTTACTCTACCGGCGAGACGTGGTACGACGGCTGTGATTACCAGTGCACTTGCGAGAACGGCCAGACCGGCCAGTACAGGTGTTACAACAGGTAAGCGTGAAGTAAATAAAGTAAAAACAAAACGTCAACAGACGTCTGACAAGAATCTCTCCAACCATTAATCCATCCACCAGTCAGAGCGTCCGTCCAGACACTGGTGCTACTATGGATCTCTGTCTCTGTTAGTGAGGATCCCTGTTGTAGTGGGTTGTTTAAACACCGTTGTTAATGGCGACGCCTGTTGTAGTGACCAAGTAAGTCAGATCACCTGCTTACCTGTGAACATACCTATGTGTCAGGTGTCCGCTGTACCAGAACCTGCCCGCGCAGTGCACTCTGGTGAAGGCGCCTGGCGAGTGCTGTCTGCAGCCCGTCTGTAACTTCAATCCCACCATCACCTCCAGCATCACCTCCGGCCGTGGCCAGACTGCCAGCGGCATGAGTACGTCACCTTATTATGTGACCTCCAGTGACCCTTCTTGACCTTTACACGTCACCTTATTAGAACTGCTCGTCCTCTTGTCTACCCTCACGTGTCATCCACAACCCTCAAACATCACCTTATTTATCGTGACGTCATCTTCATTACCTGACGCGATGTATCAATCTTGTGTCGACAATGTCGTCGCTGCAGGTGGATTATTTACACACTTCTTGAACTGTCCTGCTTGACCTCGTCATGTTTATCTTTCTTATCTTTCAAGTTGTTTTCACACATATTGAAGACACGAAAGACTTTTTGAATATTACAAAGTGTCACAGCACTGAATCACCAATCACCATCATGACAGTAAAAGACGACGACGGTGGACGTTCAGGTTTGATGACCTGTGAAGACGCTGACGTCAGAAGTTAGCAGGTCAAAGGTCGAGCCCTCCCAGTGTATCTTTTCTGCATGTTGTGCCCCCCACACCTCGGCAGGATGTCGCTGGTCACGTGACGAAAGGTCTTACTGAAGAAAGGTGACGAAAGGTGACGAAAGGTCTTACTGTATCCGCTGTTGTTATGTTGCAGGTGTGTGCGAATACCTGGGCCACCAGTATGTACAAGGAGAGAGCTGGGACGTGGGCTGTTCCTCCAAGTGTACCTGTCAGAATGCTGAGACCGGCGAGATCCGATGCCAAGACTAGTACGTGTGGCTGGCTGACTGGCTGGTTGGCTGGCTGTCTCTCTTTCTCTTCGTCTCCTGCCATCCGTCCCTCGGTGTCTCACTGTCTGACCCGCTCTCCCTTCTAATCTGCCTCATGTAGTATGATGCATAATGAGTGCTCAGGTATTTATACGCACTACACTGAGTTACCTGTTACCTGTATCTGTGCCCACCGCTACCTGTGACGACCCTGGTGTTTGTGTGCTGCCTCCGTGTCCGTGTTGACCCCGAGTGACACCCGTTGCTGTGTGCAGCTGCCCGCGGTACGGCGCGCTGCCCTCCAACTGCCACCTGCAGCAGAAGATGGGTCAGTGCTGCGCCGAGCCTGTCTGCGAGTTCAACACACAGGTGGGCAGCATCACCGGCCACGGCATGACCAGCGGCAGAGGAGCAGGTGAGTGAGCCTCACTACTGTCACCGTGCTCTGACACTCACTGTCATGCTATGTCATTCATGCTTTGTGTGTCACTACTGCTGGTGTCACTGTCACTGCTGTTAGTGTCACTGTCACCACTGTTAGTGTCACTGTCGCCGCTGTTAGTGTCACTGTCACTGCTGTTAGTGTCACTAGTTGTCACCACTGCTAGTGTCACTGTCTGACCCGCTGCTAGTTTGTGTTGTGTTGTCGTCATGGTTACAACATCCACTACTGTGCTGACATCTGCTGACGGCGATGAGAGTTGCGTCCCTTGGCCTACAGGCTGAGGATCAGTTCTCATTGACATTGTTTATGTTTTAGTGCTTGTGCTTCGATTTGGATAAAAGTGTTGGACTTTCGTGTTCACATGTGCTGCGGTTGCGTGTTCTTCATGTTGTGGTTTGAATGAGGACGGCACATGGTGTACATAGAGGTATAAAGGTGTTTGAAGTGCGAGCTGTCGGATCTAATGGCGGGAGTCCACTCCGCCTGCTTCACTGGCTTCGGCAGCGGCACGGAGCTACACTTAGTAAACTGAAGTGATGATCAGCCTCTTGTAGTTTCATATGATAACATTTCAACACGTTGTCAAGATGACTCAGTATCGTCCCAGTGTTCTGCTGATGTCACTGACCTTATTGTCTGTCGTTACCCTGACATCTACAGTTATCGCCCTTTGCTGTCCTCGCCTCGTTCTTCCTTCTACATCGCTGTTGTTATTTTGTGATCTTGTTCGACATCTTTGTTACTGTTTTTTTAACTTGCTCCACATCTTTGTTACTATTCTGTGATCTTGATCAGAGCAGTGAGTCTTCTGTGGCTGAGATATTGCAGTTTACACATTGCACTTATCATCTACAAGTGTTAGCATCTTGTGTTTCCAGCTGTTATAACATTTGACTTAGTGGTGTCCACGCTGTGTTTATGATTGTTATCACTGTGGTGACAGATGCTCACCCCACCGACCCCCTGCCCTGTGTGGACGTGCTGCCCAACTGTGCGCAGTACACGCAGTCCGCCTGCAAGGACCCCTACATCCCCTGGGCCCGGGACAACTGCCGCGCCTTCTGCAACCTGTGCAGTAAGACCTTTCTTGACACATCAACCATACTGAACAGCAACAAGCACGTTGTTATTGTCGTTCATTTACCAAAGAATGCTTGTGATGAAACACTAAACACACAATGCTCTCGGCTGTGTAGCGTAGAGGTGAGGTCAAAGAGAATGAGACAATGGTTGTAATACAGTCTGACAAGAAAGAGTAATTTCCACACATCTTAATATCTTAACAAAATATCTTCATATGTTGACAAAGTCCAGAGCGGCTTCTGGCTCTTGCTAAGTACACACGTCGTTTAGTTTGAAAAAGATGGCTGTGGTGTCGAAATAGAAAATACCAGTGACAGGAAAAGAGTCAAATACAATGTGACATCTCTTTCATCAGCCCAGAACTTTGTAAATCAGTGTCACAAACACTTTTTTCTTTGCAGCAACGGGCAGAGCGGTGGCCACACCAAACGGTAAGTCTACTGGGCGGTGACTGTACCGAACTCAGCTTTATTTCACTTTTCACAAGAACTTTTAATTTAACTCAGTGTCTTCGCTCCACTTTAAATATTATCTAGAACTGTAGACGCACAGTGATGCTATTTCTGTGTGTTGCCCGTCAGGGGCACGTGCCTTGTACTTCTTGTAACGATGACCATTTGTGACGTCGGCAGACAACTGCACGTACGATGGCAAGATGTACAAGCAGGACCAGACCTGGCTGGTGGGCTGTGACCAGCAGTGTGTCTGCGAGGACGCAGTCTATGGCTATTATCGCTGCTATAACAGGTGAGTTCCTCTCTCCATCTAATGGCGAGACAGATAGCAGCAGCTTGACGAAAAGGAAGACATCAAGAAGAAAGGGTTTTAGTGGTCCTAGAAACACGTGACAAGTAATGGTCTACAGTAGTGAGCTGTGCTGTAAGGAGATCCTGTGGTCTTGTGCAGATGTCCGCAGTACACCAATGTACCCTCCGAGTGCACCCGAGCGCCGGCAGGTGACGGATGCTGTGAGACGATCACGTGTCCCGCCAGCAGCCTCTTGACACCATCCACCACCAACATCCTGTCGCTGGGCTCCGGCAACGGCATCATGCAGCCTAACCCCCTCTCACCCACTGGTCAGCTGATCCAAGTAGTACCCACCCTGCCACCCGGAGCAACAGTGGGACCTAACACCGCGCTGACTGGTTACCAAGTGCCTCCTATCAGTAGGTCTTGCTTTCCGACAGATTTCAGCACTTTCTTACTGCATCTGTGTGTGTGTGTGTGTGTGTGAGAGAGAGAGAGTGCGTAAGTGTATGTGTGAGAGAGTGTGTGTTTCATAACTCAAAGCGGAAGATTGTTTTGTAGAGACTCAGTAGGTGAAGAAAGAGTTAGATAAATGATACAAGTGGCGCACGGGGATGCAGATGAGGGAGAGAGAGATGAGGAGATGGAGGGAAGAAGTGAACACATCACTCTGTCACACTCTGCTACTAACTTGCTCATTTGTCTCCCTTAGGTGGATGTCTGTACAATGGAAAGGTGTTTGTGCAAGGCCAAAGGTGGGACGATGGCTGTATCCAGGTGTGCGAGTGTACCAATGCCTCGCAAGGTTTCTACTCTTGTTCTTCAAGGTATATTGATGTGACACATCCTTAACTGACGTTTGTTTGAGGTGGATGAGACGAGATGTCAATAATCTTGCAACCCACTCTGACCACTGGTGTTTTCAGATTAGTCGTGTGATGATGTCAAATATGATTATTTGATATTGTCGTTAACAAAAAACTGACATCATGTCTTCGTCCTCGACAGGTGCCCCACTTATCAGAACCTACCTGTGGGCTGCACCCTACAGCAAGACCCAGCTGACGCCTGTTGTCGCGTACCTGTGTGTCAGCCAGGTGTGCAGTCGATTCCTGTACCTGTATACACGTCAGGCTCGGTGTCCAGCAGTCAAGTTCGCCCCCCGAACTTCTCCGAGCTGCTCCCCACAACATCCACCCTGTATGTGACTCAGCAGTTCGCGCAGGGAGGAGGAAACACACCCCCGTCCATGCCTACCGGGCCAATACCAACCGGCGGTATCGGTGAGCCTCGCTCTCGCCTCTTCCTCATCCTCATAATCCCCATCCTCATCGTCATGAGCACAACCATTCTCACCATGATCAGCAGCACCAGCATCATCCTCATCATCATTACCAGCACCATCCTTGTCATCAACACTTCTGCTTACGTTTCTCTGAGTTATCTCAGTAAAGGTCAATAAAGTTGAATAAATAAGTAGAGCACCAGGAGGATCGTAGTTCGTCTGTTGGACTTTCTAAGGACAATGGAGTCTCAAAAGATATTTTAGACTTTTCTGCAAGCTGCCGACAGTGTGAGGGTCTACAAGCAAGTTGTGTATTTTGGGTTACCAGGATACTGTGTGTACAAGAACAAGATGTACCGCCAGTCCGAGAGGTGGGTTGACGGCTGTGACTACAACTGCATCTGCGAGGACGCCTCCACGGGCTTCTGGCGCTGCGCCGACATGTGAGTGGCTCAACACCTCGTCAGACATGTTGTGTGTCTGGCTTGTATTTTGTTTGTGGGAGATTCTCTAACGCTCTGTCTCGTCGTAAACATCATTGGCACGCTCATCGCGCTCTCCTAGTTTAGTCTCTTGACCTATGACCTACATGGTCGGAAGGAGGGAGGGACGAACGAGAGAAGAAGTAGCAGATAACTCCGTCGTGGTCTGTAATGGCTGAAATCCAATCTTTGGTGTTTTCTGGTGATGTGCTAAATGAAGGTGTAAGATAAGTTAATGTTTTGCTGTGCTGCAGGTGTCTCAAATACCCGCCAATGAACCAGTACTGTCAGCTGATAGCCCACCCGGACTCGCCATGCTGCAAAAAGCCCTTCTGTCAAATCCCCGGTGTTCTCGGAGGTCTTGTGGGCCTGGGGTCCACACCTATACCTGTGGTCACAACGATGCCATCCGTCTCTTTCACCCCTACAGAGTCACCCAAGCCCGGTGGGTGAAGTTTCTCCAAGTGTAGCCTCGATGTAGAAAAGTTGTCACGATCACTTCATTACACTTGGCAAAGGGTTAGCTGCGGTGGTTGTCGCAGGGGAGGGAGGCTGACTCTTGTTGGGGATGTAAGGGGCGAGATGCGAATACTCGTGCAACCAGTCTGAGGACCGTTGTGTTCAGACTAGTGATGTCACGAGGACTAGAGTTTACAGACTAGTGAGTGGTCGTGATTAATTGTAAATAATATTACAAAAATTTGTGTGCAGCCACTTGTGTGTACAAGGGCACTCAGTACGCTCAGGGCCAGCAGTGGTTTGACGGTTGCGACTCCAAGTGTGTCTGTTATGACGCGTCCTCCAACCTTTACACCTGCAGCCAGAGGTAGGCACTTACCTCAGCTCCCAGGAGCGACATCCGCCTCCTGTGTGACTACTCTGTTTGTTCCTTTGTCGAGTCTTTGTAAAAATGTATTAGTGTTTTCACCTAAGGAGTATTTTAGTTAGGGTTACTACTGACAGTAGCTTCTGAGAACTGATGCGGAGTAGAAAATGTTCTCACCTCACCATGTGCTGACTGTCGTGAGATTCAACCTAGTCAGCTGTTACTTACACTATGCATTCCAGAAATATGAACACGATTTCGTGTCTCCAACCATTAGTTCACAGATAATGCGGGTGAAAACTGGGAGCAAGGGGGTGCGGGAGACGAGAACAAGGCGGTGATTAGAATTACAGAGCACACAGCTTTCACCAGCACTGATCATTCTTCTAGGTCTGCCTATAGGGCACTCACGTGCACAATTCAACATCATTTCATCACAGCAAAACAGAGCTGCATCGGTTAGGTCTCTTCCATTCCCAGAGTTGGATGCACTGGATGGCCCGAGGTCATAGGTGAGGTGAGGTGGAACTGAGCTGACAAAGTCATGGGAGGTCTGGAGCCTGACACAATGCTCGTAATCCACCTCTAGTCATCTGTATGCTGACAGTTACCTTTACTAGTAGCAAAGCGAAACCTGATTTAGTTATTTTCTGTATATAGAATATGAAAATGAATCATGTATAAGATGTCAACACAATGTCAACGCTCACCTGTCTGCCCGCAGGTGTTCTACATACTACGGAATTGACACCAGCCGCTGCACCATGAAGCCTGACCCCTCCGACCCCGCCTGCTGCACCATCCCGGTGTGCACGCCGATAACTGCGACCCCACCCACAGGTCCCACACCCGTACCCTCCGTCCCCGGTGGAAGTTTCGTGGTCACCAACGTGCCTGGGATAGGTGAGCTGCCGATGTCAGGGTAAGACACAGGTAGACAGAACCGCTCACCAACGGACAGACTGGTCAACTGACCCCTCAACCTAGTCACTGAACAACAAAGAAATGGCTGAGAAAAGGAAACAACCAAGGCTGTGAAAAAGCGATGTTTAAAACATACAAACATTTAGCATACAAGAACAATTGTATGAACACATAACAGCTCAGTAGCTGGGGCCGCTCACTCACCTGTCATCCATATCGCACTGTGAGTCACTCACATCACTCATTCTCTTGTCTCTCTCTCTCCAGGCTACTGTGACTACAAGGGCACTCGCTACTCCCAAGGACAAGTGTGGCAGGACGGGTGTGACTACAAGTGTGACTGTGTCGATGCCAGCAAAGGACAGTACCAGTGTAACGAGATGTGAGTGGTGCTCACCCGGGGTAGAGGTGTTAATGATACTGTGTCGGCCTAGTAATAGAGCGTGTATTAATTGTAACATTATATATATATATCATTGTATGTTTGATTGATTGACTGATTGATTGATTGACTGACTGATTGATTGATTGATTGACTGACTGACTGATTGATTGATTGATTGACTGACTGATTGATTGCAGCTGCCCACGTTTTCCCGAACTCCCACCTGAGTGTCGACTGGTTCCGGACTTTGCCGAGCCCTGCTGCAAAAAGCCGACCTGCAACTTTGAGGGCATCGCCAGCGGCATCAACGGCCAGGCCAACCTGAACACCCCCGCCCCTGTCCTCACCCCCGCCCCAGGGAAGACTGGTGAGTACAGGCGTGTATGTGTGTGTGTGTGTACGTGCTCCACCTCTGTGTACATAAGGACGAGTGTACACCAGTACTTGTGTACCCACCCGACAGTGTGCACTAGTTGCTGTGTACCCACGGGTGTACAGTTACTGATGTCAGTGACTGTGGCGATGCTGAGATGTTGCGAATGTTGCAGCCGTGTGTGTGTACAACGGCGTCAACTACTACCAGGGGCAGACCTGGGACGACGGTTGTGACAGGCGCTGTCGCTGTGAGGACGCCGTGCAGGGCATCTACGTCTGCAACGACAGGTCAGTCACACCGACAGCAAGAGCTGTACTGAAGCGACCTGTACTGATACACCAGGATGATTAGCAACCACAAAGGAACGCTGCACGCAAACCTCTGTTACTAATAAAAATAGGAGAATGAAATTACTATAAAAGTTTGGTGATTAAAAGTGAAGGTCAGATGAAAAGCTGTAGAAATATGTTTTTACAGGTCTGTAGTCAACACTCGATAGACATTTCAGGGAAGAGAAATTTGTTGTTTTCTTTCTCGTGTGATCTTTAATTTTATTTGTCTTGACGATTGTTCTCTCTCTCTCTGCTCACAAAAGTGAAAACGAGAAGAACGAGAAAATGACAATTTGTTCACAATGATAAGAACTTTCTAAAGATGCAATGACGACTACACCATAAAACGGAGAGTGCGGCACTTGTCAATCTTGATGAAAGCTTTGGTGTCTGATTACTAACCAGGTGTGCCAAGTACCCGCCACTGCCCTCCACCTGCATGCTGGTGACCGACCCAACAGACCAGTGCTGCAAAATTCCTCAGTGCAACTTCATTCCGGTGCCTGGTGGGATATCAGGCCAGGGACCAACGCCCTACCCCACTGCTGTACCCGGCCACATCCAGGGACAGGCCAACGTACCCACACCTGGCCCCGGGATGCAGGCCCCCAAAATAGGTACTACTGTGTGTGTGTGATGAGAGGTACTGCTGTGTGTGTGGGATGAGAGGTACTGCTGTGTGTGTGGGATGAAGGGTACTGCTCTGTGGGTGTGGGATGAGAGGTACTGCTGTGTGTGTGTGGGATGAGCGGTACTGCTGTGTGCTGTTTGACGTCCTCGCAGTGTGGCTGGCGCTAAGGTCGAGTGACTGGCGTGTGTGTGACGTTACCTCGGGGTGACTGGTGGTGTCATCTGTGAGCGTGGAGCTGTGGTCGGGTGTCTGGTGTACCTGTGCCGTGATGTCACGTGAGTCTAGTCCTTACTCACTGTGAGTGGTGTGTGGGGCAGGCTACTGTGTGTACAGCGGAGTGCGGTACGGCCAGAAGGAGACGTGGACTGACGGCTGCGACTACAACTGCACGTGCGAGGATGCTGACATTGGCAAATATCTTTGCGATGAAATGTAAGTTTAGCTTGGGTACATGGCAATCCCTCTGTCATAACTACAGTGTCACGACACCCGAGACAGGAAGTCGTGTGCATATCTTGTAGCTTTTATCCTAAACGATGGTCACGATGGACTACAAGTCATTGGTAGCTAAACGGCTTAACATCCAAGAGTTTGTTTAACAGTAATTTGTTGGTAGTACAGTAACTGACGAATGATGTTGAATTGCTCATGTCGGGTAAAAAGAGATAATGTGACTGTTTGATTGGTTTGTTGTTTGATTGGTTTGTTGTTTGATTGGTTTGTTGATCAATTGAGTTATTCGTGACCAGATGCCCCAAGTTCCCCAGTCTTCCAGCAGAGTGTCGACTGGTCAAGGACCCCGCCAAGCCGTGCTGCTACAAGCCGGACTGTTCCTTCAGTCCCATCTCGGGTGGCATCACTGGGGCAGGCGCCACGGTGACCCCAGGCCCTGTTTCCACGGTTACTCCCCCCTTTGGGCCTGGAGTCGTGACGATAAGTCCAACCTTCGGCACCACCCAGTCGCCTTTGCCTGGTGAGCAGTTTGCAGTCACATCAGTGGCATCAAGGGGCATCAGGTCTCAAGATGTTGCCATGTTATTATCAGTATTTTATCATCGTAATTATGACTACACCACGAGCGGTACTCATTAAGCCCATGTAACCTTACCTCAGGGTTAACTATGGACCACAAGCGCTACCTCAGGGTTAGCAATAGACTAGAAGTGTTGGGGGAAGGGGGTCCTGGAACTAGAAGCAGACGAAAATGTTGGAGGTTTGTTGATGTTGATGCTAGAAGTCACACACCAAGATGGTGAATGTGGAGATGAGTAGTGTCCACAGCCATGGCCACAGACAGTTGTCCGTATTGAGCGGAGGTAAAGCAAACCCTGGGGTATGGAAGTACATCTACATCTGCCTGGTGAACAACAAGCATGCCAGACTGTACACAAGAGGCACGCCAGCTGACACACCACAAACAACCATGTGTAGACAATAAATAAGAGTAGGGTGCTACATACAATCCACCCGACAAGTGTGACAGCAAAGAGTTTCTGTGGCTTGCAGTGTGCGTGTACCGCAATGTGCCGTACGGCCAGGGCCAGACGTGGTACGACGGCTGCGACTACCAGTGTGTGTGCGAGAACGCCGTGCAGGGCATCTACAGGTGTAACGACAGGTAAGCCAATCTTCCTGCGGAGACATTGTGGACCATGGCTTTGTTTACAAACACCACATCACATGACAGCATACCTATCTGAATCTTTAGATGCACTCACTGTAAATGTCAGTAATGGCCGCTCACACTTTCTTACCAATGTTGTTGTCGTGGTATTGGAGGAAAGCACGGTGCTAGTGCTAATGTCTGACGACAGGACCTCCTGGCCTCGCCGGACAGTTTTACAACTTTGTCACCGAACGTTTTCTGTACCCGATACAGATGTCCATCGTACCCGGTACCCACCGGTGTGAAGTGCACCATGAAGCCTGACCCCAAGGACCCCATGTGCTGCCTCCTCCCGCAGTGCGACACGCCTTCCCCCACACCCATCTCGCCCAACGGCCCGTACATAGTGCCCACCGTCGCCCCGCAGGTAACTTTACTTTCTTTTCGGGTCTGCGGGTTGGTTGGTTGGTTTTTATGGGACGTGCATCGATCACACCTGTCACGCCAATTTCTACGCATGTTCTGATATTTACTTTATTAGCCAACCATTCCATCAAAGGCGGTCTAAGATTTACTGATGTACCCAGTGTCCTTGTGGCCAGATGCTCTGACAGGGGAAGCTCTGCTTTCATCTTCGTGCACGCGCTTAGTTCATGTCCTAAAGTAAACATTATCACTGACGCTTGACACTCTTTGGTTGCTTGCAGGGTGTCATTACGGGTGGCAGTGTCACCCCGACTCCCGGACCCAGTGGTTCCACAGTTAATCCACCGCTAGGACCGACCCAGGCTCCAGTGCCTAAAGGTTGGGAAGAAGTCTTCTGTGTAAAGATTTCAAGTGACAAACTTGAGCGATTGAAACTGAAGTCAAAGCTTGTTTTCCACAAACAGCCAAGTCCTTGACAATATTAGGCCATGTGAACACTAATACAGATACATGTATGTACATTGTTTTGCAGACGTGTGCGTGTACAAGGGTCTGGAGTACAGACAGGGTCAGAAGTGGCAAGATGGCTGCGACTACAACTGCGAGTGTGTGGACGCCCCTAACGGCCAGTACCGATGCACGGAGATGTGAGTGCCTGCAACATTTTGCAACATTTCACAGAATTGTGACGATGCACAAGTTGTTTGGCTAAAAGTGAACCTCAGTGTCAGGTGCTTTCTGATGAATATGTATATGAATATACATGTATGAATATGATGAGTATATCCGCACATTGACATGAGTGTGTTGTGACATCAGGTGCCCGCGCTACCCACCCATCCCCAGCGGCTGCTACATGGTGCGTGACGTGTACAACCCGTGCTGCCAGACACCCGTCTGTCCCTTCCGGCCCACGGAGCCTCCCACTCAGACCCCGTTACCCGTTGTGACGTCAGCCCCTCCCACGGCACCCAACGGACAGACGCTTCGTCCTCCTTCTCTCAACACCCGTGAGTAC
The DNA here is from genome assembly GCA_004794325.1 of Pomacea maculata. Taxonomy (NCBI): domain Eukaryota; kingdom Metazoa; phylum Mollusca; class Gastropoda; order Architaenioglossa; family Ampullariidae; genus Pomacea; species Pomacea maculata. The sequence continues at coordinate 6,014 of SRHC01002566.1, read as the reverse complement.
CCGCATGTCCTCCCTTGGTCGTCATGACAATGGCTGTACACGTGTTGGTGGCTGAGGTACACTTACAGGCTGGGTTAAAGTTCAGACACAGACAAAGGGGACCCTAACCCCTGGTGACCATCAAGGGCATCAACTGACTTGAAAGGTGTCCTTTATAATGGCCGTGACGTAACCCCCTAATGTGGTGCGTAACTAGTCACGTGGTTCTGTTTGCTGACAGCGGCGCCGACGAACGTGTGCATATACAACGGCGTGCCCTACACCCAGGGCCAGACGTGGACCGACGCATGCGACCTCCGGTGTCGGTGCGAGAACACCAACCTCAACATCTACCGATGCGACCAGCGGTGGGTGCTATATTTAGATGCTCTTTCCTTTTACTACAACAACGTGTAGTCGTGGTGGTTTCGTCAGAGAAAGAGAGAATGTGTTGAGTGGACGTTAGTCACAAACCTATGCCATGACACATCAAGGTATGTCACACGGGAAGTCTCAGGAGGTAAGAGACATAAAAGTCAGGTGTGAATAAATTACGGATGGAGTCACCAACGACAACAAAGACTGACATGGTGTAAAATAATCAAATAAAAATAACGATAACATTTGTCGGTTTTGTAGGTGCGCGAGATACGATTTGTTGCCAGGGTGCACCTTGGTAACCGACCCACGTGACTCCTGTTGTCTGGTGCCATCCTGCCAGCCATCGCTGCCCCCCACTCAGGCCCCCAACGTCAATCCGGGCAACCAGCCAACCTCCAACCCCACAGCCATACCTATCCCAACCGCCATCCCAGGTGTGGTGGTCGGCAACTCAGTAAACAACCCTAACACAAACAACCCTGACAACCAAAGTGAGTACAGCTCATCCTACTTATCTCGAACATAGTGGCATATCAATGACTGTGAATACATTTAAGATTACTTTGTATTTCTCACCTGATGCATCGACTTTGTTACCATGAGTAAGATGTTTACTTCACAAGGTCGGCTCGCATTTGATGTGGTGGTGTAGGGGGCTACACCCGGGGAGGGGAACCTTTGCGCCGCTGGCCATTTGAATATTTACATCATCAATACACAATCATCAACAAAGTTAATCTACCGTATCTGGTCAAACTGTAGTTTTGCCAAAGCATGTTAACACTTGTGACATGTCACTGCCAGTCCGCCTTGGCTGGGCGGACCTAACGGCTCCCTACCCGGGCCTAACCTTATGTTGATGGTTGACTCAGTTCGCTTGTAGTCTTTCGTGTGAGTTCGCATCCTGCAGAAACACGCTTTACAAATTGTTGTTTTTGTTGTTCTTATCATTGTTGTTGTTATTATTTCACTACACCTTTCTGGGAAGGCAATTCCACATGCAATTCAACTGTGACATCATAGCTTGAAAGGAAGTACAAAGCTTGTCAAGCGGAGCAGCTAGCCTCCTACAACATTCTATACAGTTTTCATACATACAGAGATAATCTCGCCTCTCACACCTGAGGTCTAAACATCAGGTACGCACAACAAGCGTGTCACGTGTCCGTGTTGTTACGTCATAGCTAGAACTGTTGTGACTCACGCCTTGTGTGTGTGACGTGTGCGCAGCCATGTGTGTGTACGACGGCAAGATCTACAAGACAGGTGACACGTGGATGGACGGCTGCAACTACATCTGCGAGTGCAAGGACCAGACTACTGGCCGATACGAGTGTCACGAGAGGTAGGTGTCTAGGCCATCGTCTAGTCTCCCTTCTGTCCACTGTCACGTGTCTACACTGCGGACACTTCCTCCCAGGCCTTACAACCAATAAAGTGATTGTCGCAACAAAACTCCATAAATTGTGGGTAACACTGACTCACGTGACCACTGATGACGTCATGGTGTGTTGCAGGTGCCCGCCCTACATCAACGTGCCGTCCTACTGCGTCATGGTGGTGGACCCTAACGACGCGTGCTGCAAGCGGCCCGTGTGCGCCAACCCCGTCACCGCCACGCCCGTCCCCAACCCCTTCTCCACCCCCAACCCCAACCCCGTCCTCACGCCGGCGCCGCTCACCAAAGGTACGTCACACTGACCCCTGACTGCAAGACTCCAGGACTCGCTGTCAGGAGCACGCGTGGGGTACTCCAGTGACCTCAGTTGACTTAGGATGACATTAGTGAAATGATAGTAGTAAAAACAGTTCATGATTTACTCCATGTTGGTGAATAAACAAGTGTTTACTGGAGGTTTATCAGGTGGAGTGAAATCTGGCTTCAAACTCCAAGTCAACTATCGCGCCAATGTCAGTAGTCATTATTCTCATCCTATATTACATTTTTTAAATAAAAGAACTCTTTCAATAACAAGAAGAAGGTAGGGGTCAGACAATAATAAAATGTTACCTGTAGCAGGTAATATCATTCATGCTTGTCATCAGACGTGTGTACCTACAAGAACGCCATCTACGTGGAGGGCCAGCAGTGGTACGATGACTGCTCTAAGGTCTGTGTGTGTGAGGACGGCAAGACCGGCTTCTACCGCTGCTCAGACAGGTATGTCTGCTGCTCCTGTTTCTTCTTCCTTTTTTTTTCTGCTGCTGCTCTGCTCTGTTCTCATACTCCACGCTCGGTGACCAGAGCTGCGCCTCACGTGTGTCTGTGACGTCACCAGGTGCAAGACTTACGAGACAGTGCCGGCCGGTTGCACGCTGGTCGTCGACCCCAAGGACCCCGCCTGTTGCAAGGTGCCTCAGTGCGCCCCGACCCCAGGGCCAGCTGGCTTCCCGACACCCCTACCCGGACAGAGTCCCACACCCTTCATCGTCACCAATGTCCCTGGTGTTGTCACCGGCCGCCTTCCGACACCTACCCCGGGTACGAGCGGGCAAACGCCACCACCTAACAGTAAGTACATTAAAATTGTTTACGTGGATAACTGGTTTTTGTATGGTTAGGACTTCTTATTGTGTTTGTTTTTGATCTGTAGGTGTAGCTCACACTTGAGGCAAGTGGACAGTTCATTAACACTGAGTAGGTCAGTAGACTGAACACATACACATAGATGTCATCATTGCCAGTGTCACAACAGTCAAGGGTAGACAAGATGACGGGTATGACATCACGGTGTACAAGTATTGCTGATTGTGGTAATCTTCATGTATGTGAAGTCTGGTCTTGATGCGCACCCATACCCGCCCACCCAGCCACACACACAACGGCGCACCGGAAGGGAGTTGTGATGGCGGAAAGCTGTGAGAGCAACTCACGAAAGGATGGTTGATGTACAGCAAATTGACCTTTGACTCTTGTACCTGTAGTCTTACCTAGAACTGTGTCTTCTCACCTGTAGCTGGGTAGCTAATGACATACCTGTGTCTGCAGACGCCTGTGTGTACAAGGGTCGTCAGTATGCCCGCGGACAGCGCTGGCAGGACGGCTGTGACTACAACTGTGTCTGCGAGAACGAAGTCACTGGAGAATACAAGTGTACGGAAAGGTAATGTCTGGACTGCCTGATTCATCCTTCTTCCTATCTCACACACTTTGAGTCAAACTCATAGAATGCCATGAAAGTAAGCAGACGTCCTCGGTCTTGCTAAGAAATGTTAGATGACTAAATGTTTTGTAAACATCATCAGAAAGTTTTGTCACCCTCCTGTTGCTCACGTTCCCACAGCCTTAGACCGACTGACCTTGTGGACACAAGATGTCTTTGTCGTCGTGTTTCAGATGCAACAGCTACCCCCTGGTTCCTCCCCAGTGCCACATGCAGGCTGACCCCAAGGACTTCTGCTGTGAGGTCATGGTGTGTGACCTCTCCATCAGCACCCCCAACCCCTTCCTGACACCAGCGCCCGGCACTAACCCAACAGGAACCCCCGGCCTGCCCACTGTGGTACCCAACCCCAACCAGAGCCCCAACCCCAATGAGACCCCCAAGCCCATCCCCGGCACCTCCTCCCCAACGCTGAACCCTCCAATCACCCCCAACCCCCTCGTGACATTTGCTCCGCAGCGTGAGTGTTTTGTGCTTTCTCTCACTGACACCTGACACTGCAGTCACCTGTCACACGACCAATTATCATCTGTCTCTCCTGACTATTCTCGCTGTGATCACCTGTCAGCCTGTCACACAATGTTCACTTCACTAGTGTCACGGTGTACGAGTGTCGTGTGTGAGTGAATGTCAAGTGAACGTACCTGAAACTTTGGTCCTGATGCACGCGCGCGCACACACACGACATTCCATCAAATCACACGTCACTACTGACGACAGCGCGGAGGCAGATGTTGTCTGTCCATGGGTAGCAGTCGGCTGACTAGTAATTAGTAATTAAGTCACAAGCTGGAACATTCTGGCGCGTGTCTTTGAGGATTACTTGGCTGATGTTTGTTATGAAATTTCAAACTGAAACATTCTGGCGCGTGCAGCATTCTGCGTGTACCGCGGGGTGGCGTACCGACAGGGCGACACGTGGGAAGACGGGTGCACCAGGCGATGTCGTTGTGACGACGCGTCCAACAGCGTCTACACCTGCTTCGACAGGTAAGTGAAGGAGAGTACCTGTGCCCTGTGTAAGCACACTCAGTGTTAGGAGTGACGTGCTGTGTAAGCAACTGAACGTCACTACAAACGACGTGTTGTCTCCTCCACAGGTGTCCTTCCTACAAAAATGTTGACGCCTCGTGTAGACTGACTCTGGACCCCAATGACCCCTGCTGTCAGGTGCCTGTCTGTGGAGCTCTGCCTACTCTGGCTCCAACCTTCAGTCCTGGCCAGACACCTGGCGTCGGCCTCACCCCGGCACCGACACCCACGCCCTTTGCAGTACCCCAGAGGATTCCCGGAGGCTCCATCACCGGCGAGAACCCCAACACAAATCCCAAGAGCAGTGAGTAGAATGTCAACAAGGAGAGTTGTTGTGGTGTCAACAAGGAGAGTGTCTGTAGTGTCAATAAGGAGAGTTGTTGTGGTGTCAACAAGGAGAGTGTCTGTAGTGTCAACAAGGAGAGTTGTTGTGGTGTCAACAAGGAGAGTTGTTGTAGTGTCAACAAGGAGAGTGTCTGTAGTGTCAATAAGGAGAGTTGTTGTAGTGTCAACAAGGAGAGCGTCTGTAGTGTCAACAAGGAGAGTTGTTGTAGTGTCAACAAGGAGAGTGTCTGTAGTGTCAATAAGGAGAGTTGTTGTAGTGTCAACAAGGAGAGTTGTTGTGGTGTCAACAAGGAGAGCGTCTGTAGTGTCAACAAGGAGAGTTGTTGTAGTGTCAACAAGGAGAGTTGTTGTAGTGTCAACAAGGAGAGTTGTTGTAGTGTCAACAAGGAGAGTTGTTGTAGTGTCAACAAGGAGAGTTGTTGTAGTGTCAACAAGGAAAGTTGTTGTAGTGTCAACAAGGAGAGTTGTTTAGTGTCAACAAGGAGAGTGTCTGTAGTGTCAACAAGGAGAGTGTCTGTAGTGTCAACAAGAAGAGTGTCTGTAGTGTCAATAAGGAGAGTTGTTGTGGTGTCAACAAGGAGAGTTGTTGTAGTGTCAACAAGGAGAGCGTCTGTAGTGTCAACAAGGAGAGTGTCTGTAGTGTCAACAAGGAGAGTTGTTTAGTGTCAATAAGGACGGTTGTAGTGTCAACAAGGAGAGTTGTTTAGTGTCAACAAGGAGAGTTGTTGTAGTGTCAACAAGGAGAGTGTCTGTAGTGTCAACAAGGAGAGCGTCTGTAGTGTCAACAAGGAGAGTTGTTGTAGTGTCAACAAGGAGAGCGTCTGTAGTGTCAACAAGGAGAGTTGTTGTAGTGTCAACAAGGAGAGTTGTTTAGTGTCAACAAGGAGAGTTGTTGTAGTGTCAACAAGGAGAGTTGTTGTAGTGTCAACAAGGAGAGTTGTAGTGTCAACAAGGAGAGCGTCTGTAGTGTCAACAAGGAGAGTTGTTGTAGTGTCAACAAGGAGAGTTGTTGTAGTGTCAACAAGGAGTGTCTGTAGTGTCAACAAGGAGAGTTGCTGTAGTGTCAACAAGGAGAGTTGTTGTAGTGTCAACAAGGAGAGTTGTTGTAGTGTC
>SRHC01002565.1:0-32302 GCA_004794325.1 Pomacea maculata | reverse complement strand
TGACGTTGGTGCATGTCCTGGGCACGTGACCACCCACGTGACCCACCCACCCTGCCTTGCAGCCGTGGTGGTGCTCTTGCCCGGTGGTAAAGCCAGGCCGACCCACCCACCCCGCCTTTGCGCCATCACCCGGGTGCACGCTTGCCTGGACAGGGCTGGACCATCGTGCTAGCGGATGCCTTGAGAGAGAAACACCTCGGCACCAGGGATTTTCACGTTGAGGCTTAAATACACGAAGTTTGTGTAAGCTGAAGATAATTTTTTTACATGTCCTCTGAAGCCGTAGAAAAGTTAGTTGACCTTTTGGCAGCATGTAACAGCAGTTAGTTTATGTCTTACAATGAAATCATATATATTGTATTTATTATTACAGCTTATGTTCTTGTAAAATAAAGGACTTGTAAACAAACCCTAATTCGCTTTTGTTTCCCATTGAAAGAAAATTGTTAAGGTGTAGTATCCTCATAAGAGTTTTAGCGAAACAAAATCATTTCATGTCTATTTAACTTGTGAGTTTGTCTCCCGTTTCTGTCTTTTCATTTTTACTGTGCGTACGTGCGTGCTTGTTTGTGTGTGTGAGTGCGTGTGCGTGTGCGTGTGTGTTGTTATATATTACAATTAAGAACCTAGGTTTGTCGCTAACCATCAGGTGGAGGTGCTCTTGCCCAGTGGTGAAGCTAGGCCGACTCCCCACCCCAGTGTTGGCGTCACGGTCATCCCTTACACAATCATTGCAAATGATCGATTAGATATCGAAAATAGAAAAAAATTATGATTCAAGACATCATTGTAGCCGGTGTAAACGCTAGTTCTTCTTTTAATAGAAAAGTTTCAGAATGAAAACGAAACGACTAGAAGACTAAATAAACAGAAAAAGTCATCTTGTCCATTCTTTAACTTTCCTGTGTGATATGTTTGTGTAGTAAAAGTTACATCCTGACGCATCTTGTTAAAGATAACAAAAACAGACACATTAAAATCATTAATGTAAAAGTGAGAGACTAACAAATTTGTTTTTATAGATTTAATTATTTATATCTGTATCGAGAAAACCTTTTGATTGCGAATAACGTAACTACCTAAGCCTAGATCCGCCAAGACCATAAACCAAAGACAGCTTGTGTGTTGAAAGACAACATACTTTAAATGCTTTTTATTCTTGCATGGATGCTATCAAGTATTCTATAATGAAACTATAATGTAGTTTAACAGTTTTTATCACATTTTGTTTCGTGCGGCCCGCAGCACCTGGACTACAGTGATTTACTGCGTGTGTATTGTTATCGTCACGAAGAAGAATCTTCGTCGTACAGGCTCGCCCACCTGTCAGGTAGAACTCCCGGAGTGGGTGAGGTGGAGAGGCGGCATTAGAAAGCGTGGATAGGGCTGGGCCATTGGAGCATGGCCCTCCCTGCCATCAGGCCCTCGCCGCGTGGACGCGGTCATTGATGATCTGAGCCTCGACCGATCCGACATAATAGTATATCTGCACTGACTATATAGTCATCGTCTTTTATCTGGGCTTGGACGCTTGGTGGCGCCCATCTCCATTCCAAGAATGACCACAGCCGATACGTATACCCTTCAACCGAAGGGTCACCTTAATTAATTCGTTGCGAACACGGATGAGCACTCATCCCCGGTCGGTATACTTTCATCGCAAAAAGTTTTCGCCCAGAGATACCTTGTTAGCATTCCTATTTTGGTTTAATATACAGACTTATAAAGTATTCTGCAGTGAGTCACGGCACTGATATAGATCGAGTATATGCGGTTTACTCTCCTAGCATATATCGTTCTCTTAGTCACCGTATATACTTATTTGTAAATACGATCGTCTTTGAACTTTGCAGCAGCCAAACACCCGTACAAACTGAATTACACGTGTTTAGCTCTTAAATAACATGCGGACATGTGTATATAATAACTAAATAAATTAAAAACATCTACACTAAGGGGAGAAGAGGGGTGAGTAACGAACGTAAGGCGACTTCTAGCGGGACCGAAACACCTTGAGGCAAAATGGCACTTCTCTCTGGGTAAAGGATGCTCTGTCATGCAAGTAGTACTCGTCCCCTTACGGTAATTTAGCCTCCGTAGAAAGGAGAGGAGGGAAGATGCAGATTTAAGACACTTAATTACCGCCAGAGCTTAATTTTTACTGCTCTACTTAAGCAGTCGTCTTTGGTATAGTAGTATATGGGGATTGGGTAATAGATCGACCTTATTTAATGCCCCCTCTTTAGTCCCTTTAAATTGTCTGGGTATGCGTTTCACATATCTATTTTATTATCAAATTATATGTCCCCACGACTTATATATATTCGCTCATCTTCTGACACCAATTATCTTATCCGAGTTCAACTGGCTATAATATAGTAATAGGGGCTGCATGGTTCTCATGCATATATAGGCCTCGTACGCCCTGATCACAAAATTGTATCCCTGGCCTTATTAACATCCTTTCTTAAAACCTCTTGAATATGAAGTGTGCATGGGTCTGATCGATATATATATATCTTAAATTGTTAATCATCAAAACTGTAATAAAATAATATTGACAATTTAAATCTTACCCTTATATCTAAAGAGTTATTGAAACTGTTCGTATTTAAAGTTAGTCAGCAGTGATCAGTTCCAATTTGCAGCAAACTCTTTGTGAAAAGTAGCCTATTTATTTTCGTCTATAGTAGTGGAACAATTACTCCTGATATAATTAATTAATATATATTTATAAATAAACTACGAAAGCATCGTTATAATGTCGATCGGGACGTAAAGAAAATCACACCGCACCACACACACAATATGGGGTCATACAATTTCACACATGACGAACAAGTCTCTTTACTGCAGAAATTCCAGCAAAATATTTTCAGCAATTATTTTTATTTACTTCACCATCACACGGCGGTTGCTACAGTTACTCCAAGCGGGCGGCAACCCACTAGACGCATGCGCATGCGCACATCCACTTCCTGTAAGTTGCAGACGGACATAGTTCGCCAAAGAAATTATATAAGCGTGCTGTCTACTTTATTTCATATTATGGCGCCGACGGACGGCTACTGGGGGAAAGTGACATCAACTATTGACTGGTGTGAAGAAAACTACGTTGTCAATAGATATGTTGCTGAATTTTGTAAGTAATCTGCTACGGTGCCAACAATCCGTAATAACTGATGATCGGCGCGGAGAAGTTTTTATAGAGTTTAAACTTTGCTTAGCTCGATGACAGGTGGGCATTATTGGGGGAGTGCGGTCGAAAATGATCATTCGCTTGTTTCGCTACCGCAAAGAAAAGTGGAAGCATTACTTGTGCCACAAGAAGCTTGTAACCTATAGACGTGGTCACCAAGGACAAACTATAGTACAAGAGGATTGATCTTCGAAGGTGTAGAGTTACAATGTCATGCTGTTAATGACATTAAGTGAGAAGACATTAGCTGTAACTTACTGTATGGGAATACAGATATATTGTTAGTTGAATGATCCATAATCATTGAAATTAAGTTTTAGGTAAATGATGGTTATATATAAAAACATAATTCTTCCTGACGAGTTATGTACCAGGTCGTTTTTTGTCACTATAGAGTAGAGTGATGACTAGCTCCAATGCTAGCATTCAAGTTTGCCTTAGACCTATTCATACCCATTCGTAAAACTGGAGAATGATTTTAACAACATAAATCAGGTACCAGGAAAGATATAACAGCTATGTAGTTTATGATGCATCATGCAATGTTCTTGGGTAGCTGGTTTAATTGAGAAGATTTCTGCTACTACATCGCTAATCTGTAATTTTATTGTCAACTTTTAATCTGTTTCTTTGTTGGAGTCAAGACTAATTATATTCATATGAAGTAGCCTAATTTGCCTGATTTGACAGGTTGACTAGTCAGATTGGGCAATGTGGGCATGAAACATTAAGTGACCACAGAGATACAAATCACAGTAGTACCAGTTTCAAAGGTCATCAGTTATTTCACCAAAGACCATTTCGCCTTAGTCATATCACCCCACAGCCTGAGTCAAATTGTCCCAGCTATGCCCATTTCATCTCAACACCGTAAAGTCAAATCATCCCAGGACCAAAAGACGAATTGATCACAAATGACACAAGTAGCTATTAAGGTCAAATGTTATCAAAAGCACCATACATTGTTTAAACAATATAGACATGCAACTCTACATGTTTCTGTATAAGTCTTTCTAATCTGCATGTTTGCACTTATACACCTCTCATGCATGCATATAGACACAATATTTAAATAAGAGATTAAAATTCAGAGAAAAATGTAACAAACAAACAAATCAAGGAAATGCCTTTACTGTAGAGAGAAAACTTTTGTTTTTAAATTAACACTTTTACATGAAAAGTAGAATTTATTTTTATTTCAGACTTTGATTAATGAGAGTATAGATGATATTTTTTAAAAAAATTTTTAAATTAGTGACTGAGTGGATAGGGCGCTGACATAGGAAGCCAGATTGCCTTTGCCAGTATGTGTTATTTTTTTTTTAAATCTGTTTTTACGCTTTTCTCCAGGGAACACAATCTCAAACAGCATCATGATATTTGCTCCAATGTTTTCTGTTTACTTGGCTGTCAAGCAGAATCTTGAAAAGCCTGTGATCTGGTCCAACATGAGTGTCATTGGTAAGCAAGTGCATTCAACAGTGATCATTTCTATATTATATAATCAGAGATATCATTTTAAGCAGATGCTTGTGTTAATATCTAAGTTAAACAGAGTCCATGCTCAGTAGTCACAACATAAGTAGTGGCTGGTTTTACTCTAGTAAACAATTCTCACAGAATTAAGGTTCGGCATTTCTATTATTAATGTTAAAAATGCATTAATTTATAACACTTAGGAGTTATGTCTTTGTTATGGATGTCTTTTTCAAAATTAAAGTAAAGGTGTTAAACATTGTGAAACCATATGTAGCTGTTGTTCAAATTGTTATAAAACATGTGAAAATGTGAAAAATCTTGCATGCATAATATAAAATAAGATAATATAAAAATAAAAAACTACTGTAACCAAGCTAATATGGCAGTAGTCTTAGATGTTCAACGTGTAATAATGTAAACAAATAAAACTAGAATTTATTTTAATTTATTTTATTTACTTGAATTATTTGTTAAAATGTCTTTTGACAATTATTTTAGGAAAGATTAATGTGCTGATCCAAATTTTCTTTCAAGATATGGGCCTGATCTTTTTGTTTCATTTCATTTTTCCTAGTGGTTGGTGTTGGCTCGTGGGCCTTCCATATGACACTCCAATATAGTATGCAAGTTAGTGAACTTGTAGCTTTATGGTTTACTACTCATTCACATAAATATATTAAATTTCTTGCATAAAAGGGGATTTTAAAATATAAAGGATATAATAAAAGTTGTCTTAACATTCATATTATTACCTAGAAGCATAACACCTTTGAACTACATGCACTCACACATGCATGCCTGGGAGAGAAAAGATTTGTAAAGGAGAGCAGTTAAGGATTATAGCACAGGGAAATGCTCCTAATTTTAGTGTCATCAGAAATTTGCTACCAAAATTTGCTTCATGATATGGTTAGCACATGTCATGAAGATTTGTATCAAAGAACATATTTCTAAAATGTCTGATTTGCAGCTTCTTGATGAACTTCCAATGATCTGGGGATCAGCATTTCTAATCTATGGAATGTAAGGGCACATACCTTTATATCTGTATTTAGCATTTGTCATTTGTCATATTTAAAGAAATAAGGTTCTTGATATTTTTTAGCATTATTGAGTTTCAGACCTCCATTACATAGAGATATATTATGGACATTCAGAACGCATATACATGTATGCAACCTTATCTAGTTTGACATGTATGCAACCTTATCTAGTTTGAGCTAGCTCACACTCAACACCATCCTTCAGGGTTTCTTAAAAGGAATCTGACAGCTAGGTGGACAGAGGAAAAACCAGCTGGCCATCATAAAGGAAAGGACTGACCATATATACATGACTTGGTTACTGGTAATTAAAAAATGTCTCCATGTCTATTCAGTGCCACTGTTGACCAATCTGGACAGACTGACATAGATCAGCCAGTACCGGTCAAGGGAAGGCTCAAAGGAAAATGAATGTGTCTGACATGCTGCTGAACAATTTTAGGGTATATATAAAGTATTTGTTCAGCTTATGCAGGTGGTGTATTGTATATTTATCTGACTTTAGATTCAAAGGCATAAAATCACATGGTGCTAGAAGGGTTTGTTGCAGATGTTCTGTAAACATTGCTCCAAATGTTCTGTAAGGCAAGTCAGATGTTCGGTAGAGTGGTGGTACATGAATTATTTTCCTTCATTTATCTGCCTTGTTAAAATTGTTAATGATCCTAAAAAGAATTGTGAAATTTTGTGAAATTATGTAAAACGGTAAAAAGATTTGTTTATCACTGTTGCAGTCTAATGATTGAATCAAAAGAAGGCGAGACAAACAAGCAGTTGCTAGCCTTTTTGTTCTGCTATGCGGCTGTTGTGACTGCTGTGAGTAACAGTTAATTCTTTCTTTTGTTGATTCATTCCACAACCATGTTTTGTGTGGTCACATCTTTCTGACCTGATGAAGATTGGAAATAAATTCTATGCACTTATCGATTATTTGTTTGTTAAGATCACATACACACAATATAGTGCTTAAAAATTACCAGTACCTAAGGCAGCGTTTTTCAAAGTATTTTGCACCATGGACCACTTTACTAAAGTAAAAAAATATTGTGGTCCACCAAGGCCTAAAATCACTCTGTAATGTGATTTTCATATTTAAATTGCTGCATTTGTTTTGTTACAGTTCAAAACTAAATTTACTTTTGTGACAGTAGTATATTAATAAGTTTACATAAAATTACATACTTTGGAAAGTGCACATAAAAAAAGGAAGTGCACAGTGATTCTCAGATCTCTTAACTCATCATTGCCAAAAAAATATGGCTTTAGATTAAAGAGAAGTGGGGAGGTAGAATCAACCATAATAGTCCAAATCAAATTATTTTGAATAAACCTCTAATTTTATCCATGTACATATATTATTGTGCTTTTATGCAGCTGATATACATGCATGTGGGGTTGAGCGTATGCAATTGATAGGCAGTCATATGTATTTTTTTCCCCTGTTATTTGAGAAATTACTGTCATTTTTTAATTTCTATTTTTGTTTTTCTTATGTAGTTTGTGCATTGAGATTTGTAAGTCTAGAACTAGAATGAAATGTCATCCTAAACATGATCGTCAAAAGATATTCTGCAAAATGATCATCTGATGTAGGATCTTAAAGAGTACACTAAAAAGCTGCAGTATTCTATTAATTAAAATTTCTCTTTTAAAAAGGCACTAGCTAAAAAGGGGATCTCTTGTTTCCTTTTTATACTTGAAAAACCAGCCTGTTTTTATTTGATAAATGAATCTTTGTGTGTATCTGTGTGTTTTATGTCTTCTATATTTCTTCTTTGTCAATATTTAGTATTTATATGCAATTAGTATTGTAACTCAAAGTTGTTTTGCCAATTTTACTCAGGTCTACCTTATAAATAAAAATCCAGTCTTTCATGAGGTAAGTTACCAATTTATAATTTTTAACTCCTTTATTCTTTGCTGTTACATGTGGCGTAGTTTTTAAGAACCAAGTTAAGTATAAGTTAAAATATTCTTAATGAGTAAATGTTTTACCTTGTGAAAATATCTTTAAATTAATTATACTGGCTCTTTTCTTGATGGTGTTATATGTTAATGGCTAAATCTATGGCAAATCCAATATTTACTGGCTGACTTTGGATTATTGTATTGGTTGTTTTGTTTTCCTAACAGATTGCATACGGTCTTATGGTAGCAACCATGTTTTTTGCATCTATACGAATACTGCTGTGAGTATACTCTGTTCAGTTCTTATTTTTGGAAAAAGCATAAAAAGGTCACCTCATTGAGTGGTCTCATTGAATGTCCTAGTATGTGTTTATATTTTTTTATTTACTGTTTTTGTTGGTTTGTTTGTTATTTGGAGGCTGATGATGACTATTACATCACAAAAAATAAAGTAAAATATTTAAGGGCTTAGTGCTGGTAGTGATGGATTCAGAGGTGGCTGATGAGGCCATTCTGGTCCTGTAAGTCTCCTGCATCTGGAGCATACATGAGAAGTTTGGATGTTGGCAAGTGTGGTTATTTTGGCCTTATGTGTTTATTTTGGTGCCATAACACATTTGGCCTCAGCTGTATGGGCTTCCTGAGTGATGGTGCTGCACCAGGTGAAGGGCCAGTTGGTAGGACTGATGTCAAGATCTTTGATGCTGGCTTTGATGTTGTCTTTGTAGCGGTTATAGCATAGTTCTTTATAGAGCAACTGCTTTGGTAGGCGACTGTCAGGCATACAGATGACATGTCCAGCCCATCTAGAGAAGAGGGTTGATGCTGGGAATGCAGGCACACCTCAAGACCTATGTCGGGAATCCTATCCTGTAAACATGAAGCATATATAGCAGAGGCAGCTCATGTGAAACTGGTTGAGTAGCTTGTGTGTCCGGTGTAGACAATCCTGGTCTCATTGGCATAGAGTATTGTGGGGAGAACTACTGCATTGTAAACTTTAAGCTTAATAGAAAGGTTGAAATCAATGCTCCCAGATTTTCCATGGAAGTCTTGCATAGGCAGCACATTGTGTGGCAATTCTTTTGTTGACAGTAGAATTTGGATTTTTGCGTCACTTTCATCAAAACAATCAGATGGCTTGTGACTGGTTCAAGGTGTTCCACAACAACTGAGTAGACTGTATGGGTATATGACTGTATTGCTTTTCAACGCCATACTGAATGCATGAAATGTCCTACAGCATTCTGGCCAGGGCAAAGGACATGTGAGCTGCCCTCAGAAGGCCATGATAGGCTCTCACACCCTCTGTGCAAACCCATGAACCTCTATTGTATGTTTACACATTCTTTTCTGCATTGCTCATTTTTGACATAATATTACAGATACAGATTTTAAGAATATATAATGCACATTTGACAACCTCCTAAGAGATGATGGAAGTGGGAGAGTTGATAACTATATTAATGATTGATTCATTGAATGTTGTTTCCAGGAAGTATAAGGTGAACTCACTTCTTTACCTGGTGTCTTCTGGGACATACCTATCCGGCTTTCTGTTGTGGAATGTAGACAATATTTTTTGTCATCAGTTGAGGTATGTAGCAACAAGTTTTTTATTCTGAAATCAGGAAGTGACTTCTGTTGTGTCATTTTCATTGTATATTTGGGAGGTAAAATTCAAGCTTACTGAATGAGGTTACTTTTAATGCTCAAAGCAGTGTCAGATTTTCTTGCTTTGCATCAGTGTACAGAGTACAAATTTTTTTTCATACATAAGTGTAAAAGTACGCTGCTATGTGTGTGTGGCCACAGTTCAAGATTAAGCTATATTATTTCATATGTATAAATATGTTGTGAAAACATGGCACACATTTAAACACATACAAGAAATAAAATGATTCAAATCAGATACACAATACAATAATCTCCAAAAATGCAAACACCAAAATGTCAGGAGCAGAACATTGGTTGTTTCTAGGGCAACCATGACTTAATTACAGTTACCAGTGGAACTGGGTCTGGGATCATTTCAATGATAGTACGTTATATGAAAATGCAGCACATTCAGTTGTAGTCCATGCCCTCGAACATGTAGACATAAATTTCTTAACTCCAAGGTTACTTCCATTTGCACTAAGGCCATCACGCTAAACTTAGCAAAACACATGATGATTCAATGTCTTCCTCTCCCAGGTCATGTATTTATTGCCCTTGCTGGCTTCTCTGGGAATAGGCTCCCTGTGTTCACCAAAAGAAAATCTTCATGAACACCTCAGTCACTCACATGCATCTCTTTTCCTAACTGGTACTCATTCAGCCACAAATACACATTCAACCACATGTAAGGGCGGTAGCCCTGGTCTGCCACAATATGTATCACCAAAGCAGATGAACAAGCTTTTTGTTTTGAATTATAAACATGTATTTCTCTATTTGGACTACATACAAAAGGTTTGGTAGGATTTAATAATAATAAATAATAACAATAATAATAAACCCAAGATTTGTATAGTGTAAACTTGCACTTATGAGGAGAATGCTCATAGCACTTAAGAAAAAGAACAAGACATGGACAACATATGAGGGACAGAACAAACAAATAACATATGAATAATGGAAGGATAATAGTACTGATGACAAATAAAAGACAAATACAGAAAACGCAAAGAGGAACCAAGTAACGGACTGAGAATATCATGATTTGCAAAGGAAGATGAACAGGGAAGTAGCATTAAGCGGAAAAGGGGTGGAAGGGTGTGACAAAGGACTGTTCGTAATGCATAAGGAAGAGGTATATTTTCAGTGCACAGTGTTTTCATAAAGATTTATGATGTTTTACTTTTATTTGTGTATGACAGATAATATTTTACAGAAAGTATTTCAGATTTTAAGACTGCCCATATTTTTAAGCATAGTGCATATAATTATAAATTACTTTGCTGCTAAAAAACCCTATGTTGATGCAGTGGTGCAGTTATAATACTGGTTGACAAGAAGAATCATTTAGTGACCAATCACACAGCAACTTTTAGAAAGATAGAGAATGGTGGAGGGAATGGTAGTGTCATTTTCTCTGGAATAAGCATGCAACATTTACAAAGTAAGAAGAATAAATATAAAGAGTGAAAAACATAAATGTAATGAGAAACCAACAGCATATAAAAAAATTGTTTCTGCATCAGATTCATTTTGTCACAGGCATTTTTAGAGATGTTGAATTCACTTGGAACAATGCAATTTCTTGCCTGTCTTTATGTTGCAGATCTTTGAGGCGTGAGCAACTCCATAGTGCAGCCACACCTTTGTTTGAATGTCATGCTTGGTGGCACATTTTGGCTGGAACAGGCACTTACCTATCTCTTGTCTTTGTGTGAGTTCATATAGGAAATTATTTTATCTTTTTTTTTCACATGCACTGCTTGAAAAGGCATAGACCCACATTCACTTGTGTAAATGAAAATGTGACATTTTTTTTTAACGGCATAAGCATCAGCAAATAGAACTCAATTAACTGTCCTGTTTACTTTTGAAAATTTAACTATATACTGGGGGGGTGTAGGTACATAGAAGACTCCTGCCTTTGTGCAGTATATTTTTGATGCTTCCAGTTCAGGTCGTCTTTTTGCGTTTACTTGCAAAGTCATTCCGAGTGATGGTGTCATATTGTTGAAGTTAAACTGAACTGTAGTCAACACATCCTAAAGCCAGTATTATATTAATGTAGAAAAACTGTTGTTTGTTAGGTCTGTATTTTGTTTCATTCCACTTCTTGTGTTATATTAGTATTCAGGGTTAGAGAATTGGTAAAGTACGGGGGTTTGGGGGGGTTTGATGCTCTGTGATGAACCAGCACCTCACTCCGAAGTAGCTGGCCCAGTAAACAAACAAGCAAAAAAAAAAAAAAAAGGAAAGTAGAAAGTATTTGATCATTAAAAGCACATTATTATGAATTCATAACGACACTCTGGTACTGTATGTTTTTAGCCATACTAATGTGATTAATTAATAAGGAAAAAGTTTGTATCATCGCATTGTTTTGTTTAGGAGTTAAATCCATAATTAATGTTGCTATGGAATGTGCACTGAATCCTCATATTGTCTGTGCAGAGCTCACACACGTTACTTTATTCTGGGGAGATCCCCGCAATTGAAGGTAAATTTTGCCTTATGACATCTTCAATGATCTGTATGTGTATAGATCAAGAAAATGAGAGAGATTGTTATGTGTGATACTTTTATTGAAGGTGGTAATATATGTCCATATTTCCATGAATGTAAGTGCAACCATAGATTGTCTTTGGAGGTATATAGAATTTGTTTTGGAATTAAGTTTGCCTAATACATAATTTCAAATTTGCAGTTTCTGTTTGGGTTCTGGCCTTATGTGAGTGTACCACCGGCCAGCAAGAAGCTTAAACAATGAGGAAGATTTCTGCCTTAGGATGAGTCATCATAATCTTTGTATTGGCTGAACAAGTGTTGTCACTTAGGGCAAAAACCTGTGCTCTTTTTTATTTTGTATCTGCATTATGGAAATATGGACTGAGTTTACTCATTGTTGCAGGGGCATTGATTATCAAATTATCAAAATCGTAGAAACATTTGAGTGCATTTCTGGAAACTTACAGAACAAGTTTTTTTTATTACTTGAAATCCCGTGTGAAACTGTTACTTCTCTTTACCCCAAAATATTAATATTTATCAAGACTATTAGAAATATGCTCACAAATAATTGACCAGAAATCATCACTCGTGAGCTGTATTCTTTGGGAAATATGTTCAGATTTTCCAAACAAAGGTATTTGTTCATTATTGTAAAAGAATTACTTAAACTAGATGGTAAAATATGTGACTTTCTATGAATGTTTTCAAGGCCTGGAACATTAATATAAGGCTACTTAAAATCTCAGTTTTAGAGCCCCAGGTATTGAATGCATGACATTTTTTGGAGGAATCTACAATCACCTTATTGGGTGCTGGATAAATGCTCCATTTTATATATGGTGTTGTGTGATGTACATGAATGTATTCATATGTGCAGTGGAGATAACATCACATATCAAAAATAATGTGATAGCCAAGCCAGAGCAATCAGATATATGACTTGTTGATGAGATATCTTTGCCTAGTATATTTTATCTTGTGATATGCATGAGAGTTGACAGCAGAAGGATCTACAGTGTGGAAGACATGTCTGAGGTATGTTGGAAATAGCATTGATAATATTGTGAGGATGTGGTCCAATATTGATCACGATGAGCAAACACGTTATGAAAGAATGTTTGGAATGGTTGTATGTAGTTCTGTTGATGGGAGTCAACAAGCCTTATTTTGTAATCAAGCTAAGTGAATGACAAATGAATTGCTTTATTTCTCTAGAGATCATTGGGTGTCCATTTCATTGATTTGTATTACTGATTGAACTTCCTGAATGGAGAGGGGATCAATAGTTCTTTAGGTGATAAAAACACATGGATTGTTATACGTGTTTTGTCCACTTAGCTAGCAGATAGGGAAGAATTGGTTATGTTGCTTAGAGCCTTTTATTAGGAAGCCTTATCTTCTGTGCAGATATTTGAAGACTAGACCTATTTTGAACTGTGACTCATAACTAGATTGATGTGATGCATTAAATGTATTGGAATGATTACTAGAATAAAAATGTTTTGTACTTAAGAGAAATTTACTTGTGCTTAAAATAAGCAATATGGCAGTATAAACTTTTTTTTAAACTGTCAAAGATTTCAGCATATTTACCATATGCATGCATTTGATCTTTAGCACATTGAGAGGGAGGTACATTCAGCAAAGGTTGGATAGCAGGAAAACATTTTGTTAGTGATTTTTTTTCCATCATCAGTATTGTTTGCATGTGTGTACATGTAGCAGCCACCAACTTTGTAATAACAACATTACTTGCCTTGGATAAAAGTGGCTTATGTTTATCATATTTGATCAAATTGATTGTTTTATTTGTTGTTACAGTGTAATTACAAAGACATAATTTGTTTCAGTCATTTTTCTCTTCCTTTAATATGAGGTGTTGAGGAAAGGATGGGGAACTTTTTTCCCTCTGAAGGCCATTTGGATATTTATCAGATCATTTTTGGGCCACACATAATTATTAACTGAAAACTTATATTTGGTCTATCTGTAGTTTCACAGGCCAGACAAAATTATTTCATGGACTTTATACAGCCCTGGGCCTGATGTTCCTCATGCCTGTTTTGAGATGTTACCTGGCTCATTTGTGTATCCACTTCTTACTTTATATGGTGCACCTCCTAGAAAAACAAAAATTATAAGCATATCTCATAATCTAATGTAGGAAATAGAATAGTGATACATTAATGTTAAACAGGACTTAAACCTGTTTACCCATAGGATGATCACCTTTATTTCCAGAAATACCCAGTAAACTGTGGGAAGACCTGTAATCTTGATTCAGTGTGTTTAATCAGTCACAGGTATAAGACAGTATGTTGGCCTTAGCATAACTCCTGTAGTTTTGAGGATTTTCCATAAGGGTAAGAAGGTCTGATAGAAACATTTATCATTTATGAAATGATTTTTTATTTCTTTCATCTTTAGTAGAAAGTGTAAAGTTATCTAAAGAAATCATCAAACTGAGAATAATGCAGCTCTGCCATTTTGTGATGTCAAAAAATATCCCCCAAAATCATGACTGCGCATCTAGGCGCTTTGCTGTTCTTTAAAGAAGCTGAAGATCCTGGTTTTCTGCTATTTTAACTAGCCATTTGACTGCATTGTGATGCCGCAGTTTGTATATTTTTAAGTACAGATTTACCACATATAATATCTATCTATCTATTCCTCTTCGTGCATCAGGTTGCACATAAGGCCTCAACCAGAGTCCGCCACCGATGTCGATCGGCTGAAACCCGCTCTAGGTGACCCCATGTCTCTGGAGAGGTCATTAGTCCAGTCTCCTGGTGTGCTTCATTACCTTCGCCATCTGTGACGAGTTCTCTGGTTTTAGTTTCTGTAACATGATTTTTTTTACATGGTGGGGTTGTTAGCCCTACCACAACCTATTTTACCTCTAGGTGAGGTGTCCACCTTAGTCGCCTCTTACGACATGCCTGGCTGGACGGCAGGGACCCTATTCTTACAATGCTTGCTACGCAAGCATACCCCGGGGTCCCACAGGGGACATATAATATATGATCTATAAATCACAAATTACCACAAAGTTTTGTTTTAGGGTGATTCACATATTTTCGCTTTTACAACTTTCTTTCAAGCTTTACCATATAGAGCCTATGATCTATAATTCCTAAGAATAATCAAGTTTGCAAGTTCAAGTTATGTCCTAGTTTCTAAAACTTTTCACTATAAACAAAGTTTCCTTTTAGTGTGGTTCACATTTTGTTTTCTTTTTAAAGTTTTTTGTGCTTTAAATATGTTTGGAACTAACATTTACTTATATTTGTGTAAATATTAATGATCATGTTTATGAAGCAAGGCTCAGTTTCGGCGTCTTCCCCACTCCCACCTCCATTTTGACATGCTGGTCAACAAATCTGACTTACTCCTAAAATAATTCTTTGTCTATATCCATGAAATGAGTATAATTAAAAATGCAAAAGTGAAATTTGGACAGCATTTCACATGGGGACAAGTGTGTAGGTTCCACTATCTTAACCCACATGTGTTAACTTACACGTGCATTTGTATGTGCACAGTCTTGCAGCTTGTGAGCCTATATGTTTAGAGTAGGAGGAAGAAAGGATGTTGGAAATTCCAGTCTGCATTCCGAGAACATGCCATGATCAGTTGTATGTACAGATGCGAGTTGTTTAGAAATGTAATCCTGCTTGTTCAAGTATTTTTTTTTTCCCGTGCTTTATATTTCAAGTGTTTTTATGGTATTTTCTTGCCTGAAGATTTGTCATAATCTCAGGAGCACTACACAAAAAGGTTGTTCGATCTGAAGCTTTTTCAGAACCACTGGTTGAATTTTTGTATCTTTAAAAGAATTTCTTTCCGAAGGATGTCTGTGCTTGATGTTTTCACTAATAAATCGATCTCTGAACCAGAACTAGAAAGGTATACAAAGGTTATATATTTTTTCAGAACATATCTTTTCTTACTAGCTGTTAATTTTTCTGGAATCTATTTTTTGTTATTTATCCTACTTTCTGTTATAAAAAGCATATTTGTGTGAGTTTTGTGAAATATGCTAATGCAGCTTAAAACAGATTTGTCATCCAATGTTTTGTAAATGCATTGATTACTTGCAGTTCATTAAATGACATTTTCAACAGTGTTGGTGGTTTTAAGCCAAATGTTATTCTTACCTTACCAGCCTTTGGAAACTATGTTAAATTCTTAGAGTGAAATCATTTTCTTAACAGTTATATAAACAAATATTGTAATCCACATCTGCACCAGTCATTTAACAAGTATGCAACCATAAACAAATTAAAGGTCATTATTATGAAACTTCTCAGACAGTGCATACTAAAATAATCAGATAAAAACTTGCAGTAAATCAAGTCAAGGATGTGTATTAGTTTGTTATCAAGATGCTGAATGGTTTGGGTTTTTATGTAAATTAAACAAGCTAACTTATAATAGTAGCATATTATCATCGATCTGCAGCAGTAATAACACTACAGTATATGAAGCATTAATGTAAGCTTCCTTAGCAAACTAAAATTCTACAAGTCTGGTCATTTTCATCCCTTAATACAGCTGCGAACACTAACACCTGATAATAAATTGCTAAAAAAAAAAAAATGTTAAAGGCATAAAGATGAAGAGCTTCTGGAAATTCCTGAACATTTCATAGACAACACAAGCCCAAAATGTACATCTACTGGAGAGGAGCTAGTAGGGGAGGTGGATAGCTGAGTGGTTGGCACACCTACATCCACTGCCAGTTTGATACTACACTGTGGCGTATCATACTTTCCCAGGTGGTTCAGCTTTTTAACGGGTACCTGGCTTTGTAGAGAGTTGGGGAAGGTCATCAAGAAGAAGAAGTGCTTATTCTCACAGGTATGGACATTATGAAGTTTCTCCTGCTATCCTGCCATGGAGGCTGAATGACCTTTTTCAAACTATACTAAGTGAACTCTGTTACTTTTGCAAGTTGGCTTGACCTCTGTCAAGATCAGAGTTCTGCTACTGCCAAAGGATGACTCAACCACCAATGACAGAAGCTGCTGGTCACATCATCTATTGGTGTCAGTACTGCATTGTAAGAAGCTCCCTGTTTGCAATGACATCTGTTTGAAGTGAATCCAACTTTGATAGAATCTCATGGTGACAAAAGATGTTTGTCTGAAGACATTACTCTGCTATTGTATTAGAGAAGACAAACACCAGTTTAAAAAAAAATCGCAATAGGCATATACTGGTATAAAAACAAAAATGGCCTATCATCCTTTAACTACCCAGATGTAATCACCTCGACGAGGAGCATGTACTTCATTAACAAGCAACTTATCAACTAATCAACCCATCGTCCCACAGTGTGAATCAATTGGCGGAAACAGATTTGTTTGCTGTCTAGATACCACAATCATGTTTCCTCTAGCAAAAAAAAAAAAAAAACAACAAAAAGCAAATAAAACCAGCAATCACAAACATGGACAGCTCCATCAGCTACTTCGTCTCTCACGACCATTTCACTAGGCTTACAGACCCAGCGTCAACGTAATTCTGCCAGAAGTACCTTTAATAATGAATACGATGTGATTCTGAACTTTTCTAAAATAATGAGAAAACAACTTTAATTTCTATGATGTTTAATGGCTTGACTTTAATCCGATACAACCTTACTACAGTTACTTTCTTGTAGCAACGTAGATACGTCCATGGTAGCAACAATGAATGAATAAGGAGTTGATCACTCGTTCTCATGGACCCCAGAACCCAGTGAGAGTAGCCTCCCTTAACCGGATGTGGTGAGATCATGTTTATGGCGTCTGCTTTGTTACTAAGATAGCAGCATCACACAGCTGTACATTCCTACAATGTAAAATGACTGTAAATCGCAAAAATATTGGATGTGAAGCGTGTATTTGAAGGGTTTTTCAAAAATACTGCGTTAGGCATGGAAATGTTTCGATGACAGCTATCGTAAGTAAGACTGCGGTAAAATATCTTCTGCCAGAGCACGTTATTGTTGATCATTATACGCTTTATTTTTATCGACGCAGAAATATTTGCCACCTTATATTTTGCTCTCGTGTTTGTGACTGTCAGCACGTCTTGAGAGTTGTATAACAAAGCAGGGCCATTACATACTTTAAAATAGCTTACTACACGACCATAAAACAATGTCGTCAGCGTTATAAGTTAAATAGTCTTATTTATTTATTTTTGAAAGATATCAAAGGTGATTTGGAGTTCTTAACTGTGATTAGAGCAAGAGACCCTTTCAATTAAAGAGTTGTACACCTATCCTCCAGTTGATTCATTTGTTGAAGGAGTGCATACTGACTCTTATGGTTTTATTAATCAAAAATATCTAGTGCTTGTAGGAAAATTACCATCCTATCTCATATTGCCTTATGGGAAAAAAGCCAGTGCCTAATTTCAAATCAAAAACAAAAAATTCTGCAGATTTATTATGAAAGCTGCAGTGCACTTCCAGAGCTCTTAACCATGTTTCAAATTTTAAAACTTTCACTGTCCCCACTCCTATCCTGCCCCCCCAAAAAGCATATAGATACTCATTATTTTACCTTCAAGTATAGCTTGTTACAGTAGATCAGTAAAGTTGCACTTAATATTCCAGTAATAATATCAAAATATGCCTTATATAGCTTAGTTGCAATTATCTTAAGGCATACACTGATAATAAAAAAATGCAGATACTGTTATGAATGCTTGAAGTCATTATATATTGTCACTTATAGCTTTGATTTGCTATATCTCCAGGGACATATGTAAAAGAGACGAAAAGTCTGTATATAAAAATGAAATTAGATCAGTGAGAGGTGGATTAATCCTGAACAGTCTGACACAGCAATAAGATGGCTTGCAATGCATACAGTCGTGCTGAGGCTGACTTCCTTTCTCTTGCTGTTGACCTGAATGATGTGACTCTTGATGAACCCAGCTATAGCCAGCTTCGTGATGATCGTGCTGAGCGTACACGGCAGGCCATGAAGGCAAGTTTTCTTGTAGGGAGGTTTGTTTTGTAATTGTGTGAAAATGCCTTAAACCACGTACCTTCTTACAAGCTATAGCATAGTAGTTATAGTGTAGTATCTATATGGTTTCCCTCTTCGCAAATCTTTAGTCTCTTTACATGCCTTATCTTGTTATCTCAGCAACAAACAAACCATGCTGTAGCCAGACAATAAACTTGTTCAAGTTATACAAAAATAAAGTATGTTTGTAATATTTAAGAAAGGTTTTAGGTTATCTTATTATGAAGTTGTTTATTTATATTGTCATGCATTGTGTAATAAATTCCACTTATAGTTAAAAGGCATTCAAAACACTTTTTTAATTAACAAAAGCAGTTGTGATTCTTTTATTTCTGCAATTTGATTGCATGATAAGCATACAATTTTTTTGTTTTGTATGGTAATCAAGATATACAGCTAAAGAATGCATACCATTCTGTAAGAACAATATACTGATGGGAGAGTGTGGGGCAAAACTCTGCTATTATAATTATTGACACTTTTCAACTTTCTTTTTGTAGTAATAGTTCTTTGTGTGAGCATTAACTTTTTATTTTAATTTTCAGGCAGCAGACTCTTCTCTTACTGATTGCATTTTGCCACAAGTAAGTTAATCCAGCTGTACATTGTTACGACTGTAAATCTTACATATATACGAAGTTTATATCATTATTTGTAATGTACGCATTTGAGATATTCTTTTGGTATTGATACAAATACACAAATACACACCTGTATCCAGATGCATGTGTGTACATGCAAATTTGTATTTTTATACATGCATGATTATTCAATATTATTCATTAGCACCTAATCATATTCACAAGGAGCATGCTCTCAGCGCTTAAGATGAGTAGGAGACATTGGACAAAATATGAAGGATGAAAAGAGAAACAGCTATGCAGACAAGTAATGAAGACAAACATAGAAGACACAAAGAAGAATTAGGGAACAAACAGTAAAAATGGAGAGTCAAAAATCTACAGAGGTTGATAAGTGTGCAGACTAGTCAATTGACTATATGTAATCACAACTATTGACGACTATGTGGATTAGTGAAAGGTGTAACAGATGTGGTTTTAGTGCAGGTTTAAAGGATTTGATGGTGGGTAGATGGCAGATATGGAAAGGAAATAAATAAATGATTGTCACTGTGTTGCATAACTAGTAGACTAGTAGATAGTCGGAGTAGCTGTAACAGTGAGTTCCAATATGTCTGTCTGTCTCAGTGTTTTAAGTTTCTTATGGAAACAGCTTTAACGATATAAGTATTTAATGATCATTATTCGATGAGGTCTTTAATAACAACACTAGTAGTCTCGGGAAAAAATAGGATTTGAAACCAGAGACCAGAGTGAGAGGGAGATTCTAATTTGTGCATTGAGGAGATGCTAGGGTAAAGGTCAAGTAGCACGAAAAACTTCTAGCTACCTGGAAGGAGTAACAGCAATGATATGATGGACTGATTGCAGTTGCAGGACCATGAAGAATATGGCCCCCTTACAGGCTACAGTAGGCCTATAGTTGGAAGCAAGCGCGTGTTTTGTGTGTGCCCGCGCATTCGTGCTAAAGACAAAGTTTTGCCTTTTGCACTGTCCTACATCAATGAAAAACTCTTTGGCGGCGTTGGAAACCCCACTCCGGTAACATAAGCATGGAATGCCCGAAACGATTCAACATCCACCCATAAATATCTCCACCTCATTCTGCGACCTCTACAATCCCCTTTGAACAGGGTCGTGTTTTCACAACATTCACCGCCACCTTTATCCAATATTTACAGTTCAATCTAGATTACGAATGATTTAGTCACAAGCTAAAATAAAGGAAAATGAAGGAGTAAAAGAAACATGAAAGCTGAAATTAGAACAACATAGCATGAAGGCTGACAAGACTTTGCATCGCTCAGAACCACGATGTATGTGCTCCAGAAAGATTGGAGAGTGTGCCAAGGACAAAAACGTTGATGTCAGGTCGTCTGCCTGGCGTAGTTCCAGCATTCATCATGGGCTTGTGGCGAAGTGCAGGAGATGGTGTAGCCCCGGACAAACACGGTGCAGACTTAGGAAGTCGTTCACATGAAAATAGTCGTGTTTGCTGTTTATAGTTTTCTGGGTACAAACACAGCTAAGGAAGAAACATGGGTGCAGGTGAGGTTTCGAAATCTTACAATCATTAAATCCAAATCCATTGTACCGAGCGGACGAAACTTTCCAACCAAAATCTTTTGTGCTTTGGATTTTCAGGGCACTTGCAAAATGCCTTTCCCTGAACTGATTTGTGCTCAAGCGATTGCATGAATGCTTCATCAATTCTTTAATGTTAGAGCGATTGTATGTTACGCTCAAAGAACTGATAAGTCGATGTGTCATTTCCTGTTGAATCGGCTCCCTGGGTGGTTTTCCTTCTTTGTTTTCGAAGAACGACACAGAGAACCTCTTTCTACCCTTGATTCACGACTTGATTCCCACCCGCTTGGATTCATCTCATCACTTCTCAGCCCTTTCTTTGTTTGTATGAGCGACAGCCTGAAAAGAATTTGAGCAGCGGATCGATTGTTGTGGGTGGTCAGAGGTTTGCGAGGAACCGCCTGGAGAGACGTTATAGAGTTGCTGAACTCGTTGACATCTCATTCTTCAAAAGCCAACCCCGTATCTCCGACATTTAAAAAATATTTATCGCTTACTTTCTTCGCTGCCCTTTTTGTGGTCAGACACGAGCTAATCCCGATATGATAAGAGTTGCATGACTGGAACCACCGGACCATTTATTATTATTTTTTTAATGATGGAGAATTTATTCCAGCTAGTTGAAGTTTGATGGCGTACTTCACCATTCTGTCTCGTAAGCCCCAGGATGTACTTTGGAATTCTGTTTGTCGAGGACTGCCTCCCGCCAACGTCACCCAGTGATTACGTCAGCCTTGACTATCGATCTGCAGGGGGACGTCCTCACCCGTCGCCCCCACGCCGTGATCTGAATCACTCAGCAGCGCCGCCGCCGCCACTGTAAGGAAATAAAACGGGAGGGAAGTGAAAAGAGTGGGAAGGAGTGGGTGTGGGAGGGAGCAGAGAATCAGCCTCCATGCGCCTCCCCTGGCGCGCATCATCGAGTCGCGCGCTACAATCCAGCAGCGGTTGTGGTTGTTGTAGTTGCTGGCTGTATGTTTTCTGTCTGCCCTTGGCAGCAGTTGTCTTCCCCCTTCTTGCTGCTGGCTAAAGTCTGCCCCAGCGTGACCTCGGTTTTGGACCTTCGTAACGTGTTGTTCGTTCCACGACACTCCCTCAAACTTAAAGATGTCGACGCCGCGAAGCTGATAGGGTAGACAGGCAGCCAGAGGGGAGAAAATGGCGTGAACATTGGTGCTGGAATCTTTGTGGCGAGTCGTGCCAGAGTGGCAGCTGTGGTTTGAACCTCCTCCACACGCGTGTTAGAGGTGAGCGTACTTACTGTATTACTCCGCTTCATGTCAGATTGCATCCCATAATAGCCCGGAGGATGGCGGAGGGAGGAGTACACATGTCAGGCGGGTGCGTTTGTTGTTTTCAGGTCATGTTCTTTGAGGACACGCAGTGTCCTGCTCTAAGGTTCCATACGCTGTTATTCATTCGGCCGCCCTTGCTGACAGGGGTTCAAGGCATATTGATATACATATTGATGAAACAAACTGCGGTCTCACCATCGCGTTTACCAGTATGGTATTTGGCTCTTCTATCTAGACGTATTTTTTTAACACAATTGCATGTTGATGGCAGATTAAACAGTGCAGTATGTGGTTGTGTTCCCAACTATCAAGTGCACATGCTAAGGTGCATGCTGGCATCGTAACAGGGATCTAAAGGGACACAATGGGAGAAGACGTTTTCTGATTCCGGTGGTTGTCACTGTTCCCACATTTCAGGAGAAACTAGAACGATCCTCATCCACCAGGCATTTCATTTTCTCAATATTCCGCATGCCTTTCTATGCCCTTCCCTCATTCACTATCGTTTCTATTTTCTTCGTACTAGAAAAAAGGCTAGCGGCGTGTGTACGGGCATTTGCGCGCGCTTGTGTGCGCATCTTTCTCACTGTAAGTGTCCCCCTTTCCTCCCGAGCTCCCGTGCATTTTATGTGCACGTGAACATGACGCATATATTGTGTGCACGAAGGTGCCCGCACGTGCCAGAAACTTGAGGAGCGCCTGGTGCCTAAACATCGTCAGGGAAATTCGTCATCCATCTAACGTTTAATTGTATTTGTTGTTAATTTTGTTGTTGTTGTTTTGCTTTTAATGGGTTTTTGGTCGATTATCGACACAGCTTGGCAAGTATTTGAGAGCGTTATGGTCTCCTAAAAGCGACTTAAAGGTCTACTACAGTGCAACTCACATTTTGGGAAATACTACCCACTGTATATGACTCGTTCTGGGCAAAGCAAGTTTTGTATTGTAGTAGACCTTTAACAGGCACACTTCAGTCATTCTTATACTGCTGTGCTCTGATTTAAATTGGACAGGAATGTTCTTTGCTGAACCGCGGCTAACATTATATTGTGTTTGAGAGTCAGGCTATGTTTAATTTTATGTTTAATTGTTACCCCAACCTTTAGGTTGCTGCATGTTACATGACGACTCCTTGTGGGAACAGGCTGACACAGTATCACAGTAGGTCCTAGTTGGATGGTTAACATTTCATTTCTGACTCTTACGGGTTAAGCGATGTTATGTGCACTTAACCCGGGCAGTTACTTCCGACATCATGTTTCTGTTTGTTGTCAATGTAGTTATGCTGATGTAATACTTGCTGGTGTCGACATAGCGATGAGATACGAAGGGGAAGAACGTCGTCACTCTTAGGAGCAGAGTTCATCTATGTCTGTATGCGTCCGTGCGTTCTTGCATGTATGTGTGGGTGTGTGGGTGTGTGGGTGAATAATAATTTATCTTTGGTGCCAAACACATGCATGAGCGCAACGTGTGAGTGTGGGTGTCAGGGGTGGTGTGTATATGTTTTGAGGGAGACAGGAACTGTTACAGGATCGAAGAGCCAGGCCTACCAGCGCCAAGTAATTAAGAGCTGCTTGCACTTTGTCTTATCCCTTCCTCCTCTCGCTGTCTGACAGGAATCCGTAGACTGCAAGACACCCTAGCAGGGAGGAGAGCCTTCAACCCCTCTGGCATGAGTAGCAGAGCCACAGAGGGCTGCTGCAATGGGTTAGACCTACACTGCGGAAGACTGTCAATGATCCCATAATTTCTGTAGGCTGAGCATAAGGCCTTGTGCCAGAAGTGCATATCCGTGGTAACGGCACAATCAGTAAAGTATGACAATGACCATCATGCAGGCTGTAACATGTCTGTCTGTGACAGAGAACAGCTATGTGACAAGTCCCCCAGCGCCTGTGTACCTCGCGAAAGGTTGAAAGGCAGTTAAATTATTAACCGCATCCCTGTTATTGAGTGTAGGAAACATTGGTCACATATAGCAACCGCAGTAGTGTTGTTTATTTGCCGAAAAAGACATCTATAGCCGTGCTTATGTTGTTTATGTACAAGAACGGCTGTCGTGTATGATCTTGTTTCTTGAAGCCCATCAAAGACATCCTTATACTTATTGGTGATATCTCCTTATGCCATACACCGTCAGAAAAGAGCAGTACTGGAGATGGCTCTATGCACCATGGGCTGTAGGAAACAGTCTTATTCTTGATGTCTTTCTCTCTACAGGCCGCCAGGAAAATCTGTTGTTGGTGACGTCGTTGTAGCCATAGAAATTTGGAAATAACTTTTGGTGGTGGTTTTGCCATGGTTTAGAGGGCTTAAAACCATAATTTTGTTGGCGATGCTTCTACAGTCTCGAGACCGTTAGATAAAGCTCCTACATGCCAAGTTCTTTTCTACTTTCCTTCAACAGTTACGTTCTGATACATCTCTCATGTCTGTCACATGACTTCTTTTCAAAACATTTACATTTGTCCTCAGTCACATGTCTTTCTTGCTTTGTTTGAATGCTTCATAAGTTTTTTTTAACCGTATTTGCATGAGATACCCGGGTGGCGGGGAGAGATTTACCTGTGCGCGTATATTTCATGATGGGTTACTCACCTGCGCACGTATATGTCATGAGGGGGTCATTTACCTGTGTACGTAAGTCAAGAGGGACTCTCACCCATGTTCGTGTAATAAGTGGATCATTCACCTGTACACCTATCACGAGGGGTCATTTGCCTGTACGTCTGTTACGATGAGTTGCTTATCTGTGTACGTTCCAGGAACGTTGTGCAGTCAGCCGTGACCAAGCTGCAGCAGTGTGCTTGCAGAAGCGCTGGCGTGGCCAGGTGGGACGAAAGCGATACTTGGAGAAATTGCTGGAGAAATTTGAACAGGTAAGCAGTAGGTGGTCCTGTTCTTGTCAACGTCTCTGTCTCTTTCTATTTCGCGTCTTTCTATTGTCTGTTGCTTGTCTGTCTCGTTTTCGCTTATTCTCTTTACCCACAAACCATTACTTTTTTATCAGAAAACTGTTGGGTAATATCTGGATCGCTGTTCTTAAAGACGTTTAGAGGGCTCTCCAGGTATTGAGGCTTCCCTCGGAGATGTAACGAAGTTCTTTAGCTAAAAATCTGTCAGACGCCGTGTCCAGCATGCAGTTTTAGAATTTGTTCAATAGCAGTATAGGCAACTAGCTTCTTCGTTTTCATCAATCATCATCATCATCATCTAAATATTTATGACGGACATACCTCCCACTGACGTAGGAAAGCTTGGCATTTACCACCCTCCCCTTTAAACAAAAACGCATGTGTCAGTTGTGGTCCACTTCTCTGGACATATGGAGCTGCGTGTACACGTACCAAACCTCCGGTCACCTCGTTCGGGACGTGGAACAGTCTGCAAACTACAAAATTATGATGCACCTGAGTAGGTACTTTAACTATAGTCGGCAAACCACAAAATTACGATTTGCATGACTGGGAACGTGGAGCTAAGTACAAGCAGCATTGGCGTTGGCAGTCTTCCTCGGATGCTCACAGGTGACGTGCATAAATGGATGTACACAGTCTCAGCATCGAGGTTGTTAGTGTTTGCAGGTGGCAAACGATTGGTGTTCCAACCGCTTAGCGAACAAGGAGTGAGTGGTAAGCTTGTCGGGGAGGAAAAAGCCAATGATGCGCCTGTAACTCTAGCTATAGAAAATGGACATTGATCCGGTTTCCCAGTCGTAAGTGAAAGACTGGCCTCGCTCTGCTTTGCATAGAGAACCGACAGCGAAAAATAACTTTCGCCCACTAGCATTAGCAAGGGAGCGGGGAGGGAGAGAGAGAGACTCTGCAGTGACAGTAATGTTAGCGATTAGTGATCCTGGTGCAATTTCATTATCCTCCCTGTTGCAGACGGGAAATCGACGTGTCATTTTTCTCATCTTTCTCTTGATGGGGAAGGTAGGCGGTGATGACGGTAGGCGAGAGAGATATTCAGTATTCTCCGGTGGCAATAATTTTCTGTAGGACTGTGACTGCCTGCTGCATGTGAGCTGATGGATGTAATAAATATATCGTGCAGAATAAAGATCCTGCGGGTGTTGGTGTGTGTGTGAGAGAGAGAGAGGTGGTGTAGAATTTTCGCGGAAAGTATATTGACAAAACTCGATTTCAGAAGTGTTTATGGGAAAGTACTTATCACAGAAGCTCCAGCAGTCTTGGTCATTAAGAGTGAGGTAATACGACCGTGTCAATTATGATAACAGCAGACTACCCTTCGAAGCACTCGTAGAGTGTCTACATACTGGGTATCTTATTGCTTGACAAACTGTAGTGACAATGCGTCTTTAGAGTAGTGATGCTGACACTAAAATATCTGTAGAGTAGTGATGCTGGAGGTAACAGTCTATAAGGCTGCGTATCAGTAAGTTGATGTTAGAATCCCAGCATTAAAGATCAGTATTTTTCAGTTTCCCGTCGTCCGAAGAGCATCCTTTATAATTTTTTAGACGATTTTTTTTAGGGGTAAGAGAGTGGAAGAAGATGACACAAAAGAAGAGCTGTTTTGAGGCTAAAGGTTCTGGCTATTCTTAGCCAAGTCATTGGCTGTCGGGTTCATACACTTGCAGGAAATTGATTCTTGGCGGCGGGTTTGTGGGTAAAGAGAGTAGCGATTGGACAGGTGTGGCTCTGGCGCCGGTAGGACTTGCAGACATTAAGTGGAGATCGAAAGTCGCACATACAGTGGCACAACGAATTGTTAGGGAAGGTTCCACAGGGACAAAGAGCTGTGAGGGAAGATTCCACAGCGATAGAAAGAGTTGTGAGGGAAGGTGTAACACAGTCACAAAAAAGTTGTGAGGAAATATTCCACAATAGCTTGAAGTTTTGTGAGGAACACGGGACCACGAGTGGTGAGAGAAGATTTCACGACAGAACAAAGTCTGCAAACGTTGGAGTCGAATTGCGGGATATAGTGCTTGTAAGAGAACTTTTTATTAATTTACCCACGGATACCTCAATCTTCAAGGACCAAACAATATGCTGGAGTAAGGGTAAGCGAAGTAAGCAAATGAAACTGACTCCCAGAAACAGTTGTTAATGTCGACTAGCCGTTAGCCACCCTGAAACAATTGTTAATGTAGACTACCCGTTGGACGGTTTCGCGTGCAGGGATTATAATAACTGTTCTTGTAGACTTAAATTAAAAGACTGTCAAACAAGATTCTTTAGATAAAAAGTTTAAGAAAAAAAAAAAATTCGTAGACCTTAATTCCGAGTTAATAACGTTTCATTCACTTTTCTTTACAACATCATGTCCCAGTGTGCGTAACATGTGTACATTGTTTGTTTTGCAGGAAGAACGGTTGAGACTCGAGAAGATGCAGCAGCAGGTAGAGGAGGGCGAGCTGCTTGTGGACAAGTGAGTACATGTTAGACCAGTATTACTACGTCAGTACCCAGTCATTGAACACCAGGTCTTCTTAGATGCTGCGCTAATCGCTCCTGTGAAGACAAATACCCTCGCTACACATCTCGTCGATCTTGCTCAACAACAATTTCTCTTGCTGCAGCACGAGGCTACCCAGTTTTAGAGTCTTTCACATCACAGCATCTTTAGACCTCTGATTTTCTTCATACGTAAGATTTCATCTTCCACATCCCTGCCTACCCGGCAGTTCCTAGCAGAAGTGAGAACATAAATTATCAGGGAAGGCAGAGGTGGCGGAAGAGCATTCTACATACCGTGTCCTGAACACGTTAAACCACTTTATTTCCCTGCACCTACGTTCATCACACACACATGTTGTCAATTTACATCATTTATTTAAAGCCAGAATATCCTTTTATTCTCACAATTATGTGCATTTCTGGCAGGAACCTGGGTCTACAAAGTAATCACTGTTTATAAAAAGCTTCCGAGACTAACAGAATCCGCAATTAAAGCAGCTGGGCTTTGTTCAGCAACTTGTTCCCACCATTGTCAGGTGCAGACATGCACGTGCAGAGATAAATGTTTGCACAAACTAGTTTTATTATAAGTCACCTGGTGAGAGGTTACCGCCCATGCGTAGGGTAGCCTCCCCTGCAGCCTGACAGCAGCTTGCACAGACTTGTGTGAAGACATGGAGGTTGGTAGCTGCTTGGTCCTTAGCAAGGCTTTGTAGGTCTAAGGGATACAACTCTTTATTATGGTTAGTTCCCTTACTTCTCCTGATAGGTGCAGGTCGTGAATGTACATTTCCCTTGCTTACGTTTTGAAATACGTACACGCAGACACATATCTTCACACGTATAATGTATGAGTAACGTGTGACACATCACAGTGTGTGATTCTTTAGCACGTGACTTTGTTTTTCAGATTCACTGTAAATAATCTTCCAAATAAACTGGGTACATATGACACAAATAAAGAGAATGGGTATTTGTTTGTATCGTCCCCCGACCACTCCTCGCTGCTTGGTATGTTTCAATCCTTACCGTCTTTTGTCTTCTTTCCGCGAAGCTGTTTGCTGGTAACACCCAGCATATCCACCCTGTTTCCATGTACCCTGCCTTATCTGTGACTCCTTTTCAACGTCAAATAGCAACCTTTTACGCGTGTTGACAAAAACACTCGGTCGTACCTTTGCAAACATATAAACCAATTTCAGGCTAAGAACCAGGGTAATGAGCACACGTGCAGGCACACACCTGGGTCTGGTAGTCTACCGACGCGAGTTGAACAAAAATACCTGATGCGATAACGCTGCACGTGTAAAACAGTTCGACACATTTTTTAAAGAAAGGGAGACTGGAGTCCCGATTCAGCATCAATATGTGGTGTCAACCACGGAAACCAAGATTTTAGAGCTGGATTAGAGTATTGACTGAGAAGTTCTTATAAGAAATGTTGAAGAAATTGAATATGCATTAGTCTTAATTACCTATCTCGTGGATTTGCTTTTCTATAGAGAAAAAGCGTCTTGTTCTTCCCGCTTCAGTTTGAAATCACGTTTTCACAGAGGCGGATAAGTACTTCCGCCAGTAAAGGGTACCTAGCACAGACTTCATATCGGTACCCGGTGTGAGCAGTTCCTTAGGGGCGGATAAAAAGTTTTTTCGCCATCACAATGTATGCCTAGTGTTAACAGTTCGTGGGAAATAATCCGACCATCTCTCAACAATAGCTGCTGCGAAGATATAGCAGTGCTCGCAGTATCCACCCCGGTATCTGTCTCGAACCACCTACAGTTTGTCTTGTTCTCACCGCAGCTAATATTTCAGGTTCAGGCTTTAGTTGTGATTGTTTGCGGAATTCAGTTTTTTCCCCCACGCTATGATATGATGTTAACTCGGAAGTAATCACCAACATCATCCAGTATCCAGACCATTTCTCATCTGTGGAATGTATATCAGTGCAGTCCCATCCACCAGTTTTCTGTTAGAGGGCTATACGTACTCATAATACCTGCTTGACCTTAAAGGTTCCAGTCTCTTTGATAGTCGGCTAGGTCACCTGCACACTGAGGTGGAAGACAGCAGTTGGGGAATATATACATGAACCGGGGGACTCGTATAAGACATAAATTAAAAAAACGGGGTTAGATGTTGGGTAGGGATTAAGATTCAGGGTTGGGACTGGGATTAGGGATTAGTGTTAGGGTGGGTTGGGGTAGGGTTTCGGTGAAAAATTGGTGTGGGTGTTTATCCTAAAAACTGGCTATTTTGGTAATTTTTTGCGGATATTTTTATTGGTGAAAGATCAAAATGAGATATTTTATGAATCTAAGGAAACAGGTACACGTTAGACCGGAAGCTGCCCCCATCTGTAGAAGAGTGAGGTTGTGTGTGTTTGTGCGCGTGCGTATGCATGTGTGTGAGAGAGAGGTGGTTTAAAGGATCAGCGGCCGGTAACAAGGACGAGAGAGAGAGAGTGTCGATAAGCTTTATAGTCATTTACACCAGACAGCACGTTGTTGTTTTTGTCTGGGATTTTCCACTCGTACACCGGGCTCTGCGCTTCTAAGAAACGAAAAAGGCAATTGAGTGGAAAGACATCCGAGTAGAGATCAATACCGCCGCTGCCATGCACTGTATCCTGTCTTGTCCCCCTCCTCCCCCTGCAGTAGTACAGTGCTGGGCCGCTTCAATCATCTTGCTTGGCTATCGAACTGCAGTTTCCCAGGAGAGTCTGCTGGCGACAAGCTTTAGCACATTTCAATGCTTTAGTTTATTTATTTATGAAGTTAATTTTTTTAATTTTGCCTGATGGTAGTAAAACATGGCAACCCACAGACACCAGGCGTGTGAAGAATCTCTTCTGTGTAGTAGCACGGCGAGGTTCACTTCCACTTGTCTGACAACATTCGCTCACTCATTCGCTTGTAAAGGTGCAGGTGAATGAAGAGTACAATGAGAGGATAGGCACAAACAACCAGCAATGGGACACACAGGCTCAAGGGGCTTCTCAACGAGATATATATTGCCAAATGATTAACTGGCAAATATGATGGTTATATATAAAATTGCCGATTATTCAATCACATAGGTATTCTACAATATGTGTGGGGTGAGCACACTTGTTATTGACTGTCATCATGTTATGGTAACTGGCTGTTGACACAGTATCAGTCGGAGTTACCCGGTTAATATCGACACTCAATGATTCGTTCTTTATTTTATTTATTTGTGCTTCATCGGGGAATTGAGAATTAATAAGGATCACATGAACAGCACAGTGCCACATCGAGTATTTGTAATTATTCTCTCTCTTTCTCCTGTCTGATATGATTAATTAATCGTTAATGATTATCATGTCAGTTTCATACTTTTTATCATTACGACCAAATTTAACTCTTCCTCTCTTTTTTCCCTTTTATTGTCATCTTGCTCTTGTCATGCACCACCATCATTAGTTATTATCCTCAGGTCATTATCATTATCTTGTTACAATAATACACACTTTCTCATTTCCTCTCTCTCTACCGTCCAATCCTCATTCTTCATTCCCTTCTAATAGTTCTTTTCGTCTGCGTAACTCTGTGCTCACACCACAGTGTCCTCTGTCACTATTAAGCCTTTTTTTCTTCTCTCTAGCTCTTACGTGTTCGGTTCCTCTCTCTGATCAAGTTTCACATTATGACCCATTGTAAACATTACCAGAATAGAACTTTACTTACTTAGTCCTCTTCATACCTTAGGTGCTACTTAAGGCATCCACTAGAGGACTCCATCTTTGTCTGTCAGCAGCAAGTTTAGATAAAATATAATACAACTTTATTGATCCCCATGGGCAATTCAAGATAGTGCTTATACTAGCATTAATATATACATATAAGTAATATAAAAGAGATAACATTAAATAAATAGCTTTGCTGTTCCAGGACAGTTTCTGGTTCTTTAGCTTTCTCTCTCTCCCTGCTGACTTCACCATATTTCTTTTGGTCGACCATGTTTCCTCTTGCAACAGACAATACATATAAAATATATTTATTTACATGACAAGTAGAAAGGCTGCATAGTGTTAAGAAGCCCCGTTCAGACATGCGGGTGTCCGCCTCGTCACCTGCGGTTTCTCTGGCCATGAATCTGTGTCTGGCACCGCCCAGCGCCCACTCTTTATAACTTTTGTGTCTGTGGCTGACAAAGATATCTGGTGAGCTCAATATTGTTCGTATCTCTCTGTTACAGCTGTCGTTTTCTGGCTCGTACTCAATCTCCTTCCCTGCTGCTGCTTTTGGCCAGCGATACCCGATTATGTGACGGGGTAGTGGCAGCGGAACTGAAAGAGAAACCAATAGAATATGCGTGTTTGTTCATGCGCGTGCGCTTGTGTGTACTCTACTGTGTGAATTAAACTCAGACACAAGCTAGATGTTGTTGTCACAGTAACACGTACACATCAATATTTGCTCACATACACACAGCCACTCACTCTCTCGGTCTCTCACACACTTTCTTTCACACGTTTAGGCTCTTTCTCACACTCCCATACTCTTACACACACACACATTGGGTGTTGGGTTCAGATCTCGTGTCTGGCCCTACTGTTCTTCCTG